>CABFOV010000828.1:0-26495 GCA_902141375.1 Timema poppense | reverse complement strand
GTGAAATGATTCGTGAATAAGTTGACCTTGGATAAACTAAATCTATTGATTTATTTTAAAAGTTATTACCCATTGTTTATATTATTATTATTATTATTAGCACCGCGTCTTACTACCCGTTCGGGTTATACGCACTTACGCTCATGTGTAATGGTAGGTTGATTGTGAGATGAAATGGAGGACCTGCAGTTTAACGTGGAATCCGAACCACAATGGAGGCCTGGCATTGCCCACATTCACAAGATGTCTTGTCAGAGGTGAAGGAAGGGTTTGGTAATCAGATAAATCTTTGCCGGGACCGAGGATTGAACCCCGGCCGCCAGCATGGAAGTCTGACACCTTACCCTTAGACCCCCAGGTCACCTACCCATTGTTTATAGATACTTGTACAGATCAATTTTTACTAAATACTAAACAAATATATTAATTTAACAATTAATTTGTGTAAATATTTATATCTTTAATTTATTTAATTGAAAATTTTGGCATCCCTGGTCAGCTGTAGGTTTTCACAACAAATAATCACGTAGCATATTTGTTTTTATTTTATTGAAAAATAAAAATGATTCGAATAATGTTAGAGTAGTTTTTATGAAGTATCAGTACCTGAATAGTTTAGTTAGTGCTATCATACCTGATAACAGGAAAGACTAAATATCAATCATCCATATTGAATTCCCCACGTTTTATCCACAAGTTATTTCTGATATATTTACTTAAATTAGTTCTTATTCAAGCTGTTTGATTAACGGTTAATGCTTCCATTTCGATGAATACTAATTGAATTTCGAGCCGAACAGCAAATAACCAATTCACCTTCAACGTTGGTTCCGTAATTATGGCTATACTTAGCGTTTATAAGCCATTTTGCGTCGATTGTCTTTAAAAACCAAATTAACTAAAATTTAAATATTTGGTCTCCGATAAAACAAGAACACGATTCTAAACATCAGGCCAAACACTACCTAGACATCAATTTTTGACAAAAAATCGCCAGTCATTTTAGAAAAATATCCAACTTTTCAAAAATAAGTCATCAGTAGAATACCCTAACTTTTAGGGTTATAATCAAAATAAAATTTTTTCTTTGAGGTGAGACCATAAAACATCTAAATTCCAAATTTGAACGAAATTCATTAAACCGTTTGGGGTGTAGTTCCGGGTACAGGACTTTAATACACACTTTTTATAGTTCAGAGGCCACTAAAATATCAGCCACCATTATCTTGAGGAAAACAATTTTTACAAATAAAAAAAAGTCCTCTATACGATAGATTAAAACACAATTAAAATGCTAACAATTTGTCCCAAAATAAAACTAATAATTTAAATTAGGTATTTTTTTTTCAAAACTTCTACAGAAAAATATTTATGATAAAAACCTATAAAAAAATCTTTAAATTAAAAAACTCAGTGATAAATAAAAAAAATACAAATTTACAGATCTATTTTGATTACGATCAAAGAATAAAGAAGCACCTTAAACAAAAATAGGTATCAAAGAAGAGCGAGATAACTCTCGTTTTTTTGTGAATTCGTAGCAACCATCTGCCAGTGGATGAAATATCGGATGGAATTTAGATCTAAACTCATTTTCCTGGCTGATATCCAAGGTTTTAACACCATCTTCATTTCTCAGGATCATATGCTCAACTTGGCTTTCCCAATCACGACTCGTAAATCTGCAATATTCCATATTTCATGTGAGATCTAGTCCCGTGAGCTATGAACTTATTCCTGATGACGTCATTTCAGGAAGTACCTTAGGAGTTTGCCCGTTAGATGGTTCCAAATGTCTTTCATCCTATTAAACTCTTTCAAAAATATGTTCACTTCGTTTACATTGAGAGGTAGCGAAATTACCATTCATGGTTTCGCTATGGCACAGCTTGTAATATAGGGTCATAGTGTAATCAGTCAAGGTAAGATTGCTACCTTGCTTGGTTCCACTATGTTGTAGTTTGTAATATAGGGTCATAGTGTAATCAGTCAAGGTAAGACTGCTACCTTGCTTGGTTCCACTATGGTGTAGCTATAAGATAGGTACATGGTGTAATCAGTCAAGGTAAGACTGCTATCTTTCAGGCTAAACGGAGGTAAAATTCAGAGCAATTTGCATGTAGGGAAGATGGGAAATCATAGATAATAAAACAATTCAATGTGTGTTCGAACCACCAAGATTCTTTTCAACACTAATCCAGACTGGATAAGACTGGTGTATTTTCCCACGTGAGCAGTGGTGTGGATCCGAGAGGTGCTCTGATACTACAATATTATGTTCTGATAAGACTGGTGTATTTTCCCTCGTGAGCAGTGGTGTGGATCTTAGAGGTGCTCTGATTCTTACAATATTATGTTCTGATAAGACTGGTGTATTTTCCCTCGTGAGCAGTGGTATGGATCTTAAAGGTGCTCTGATAATACAATATTATGTTCTGATAAGACTGGTGTATTTTCTCTCGTGAGCAGTGGTGTGAATCTTAGAGGTGCTCTGATACTACAATATTATGTTCTGATAAGACTGGTGTATTTCCCCCCGTGAGCAGTGGTGTGGATCCTAGAGGTGCTCTGATACTACAATATTATGTTCTGATAAGACTGGTGTATTTTCCCCCGTGAGCAGTGGTGTGGATCTTAGAGGTGCTCTGATACTACAATATTATGTTCTGATAAGACTGGTGTATTTTCCCTCGTGAGCAGTGGTGTGGATCCTAGAGGTGCTCTGATACTACAATATTATGTTCTGATAAGACTGGTGTATTTTCCCCCGTGAGCAGTGGTGTGGATCTTAGAGGTGCTCTGATACTACAATATTATGTTCTGATAAGACTGGTGTATTTTCCCTCGTGAGCAGTGGTGTGGATCCTAGAGGTGCTCTGATACTACAATATTATGTTCTGATAAGACTGGTGTATTTTCCCCCGTGAGCAGTGGTGTGGATCTTAGAGGTGCTCTGATACTACAATATTATGTTCTGATAAGACTGGTGTATTTTCCCTCGTGAGCAGTGGTGTGGATCCTAGAGGTGCTCTGATACTACAATATTATGTTCTGATAAGACTGGTGTATTTTCCCTCGTGAGCAGTGGTGTGGATCTTAGAGGTGCTCTGATACTACAATATTATGTTCTGATAAGACTGGTGTATTTTCCCCCGTGAGCAGTGGTGTGGATCCTAGAGGTGCTCTGATACTACAATATTATGTTCTGATAAGACTGGTGTATTTTCCCTCGTGAGCAGTGGTGTGGATCTTAGAGGTGCTCTGATACTACAATATTATGTTCTGATAAGACTGGTGTATTTCCCCCCGTGAGCAGTGGTGTGGATCCTAGAGGTGCTCTGATACTACAATATTATGTTCTGATAAGACTGGTGTATTTTCCCTCGTGAGCAGTGGTGTGGATCTTAGAGGTGCTCTGATACTACAATATTATGTTCTGATAAGACTGGTGTATTTCCCCCCGTGAGCAGTGGTGTGGATCCTAGAGGTGCTCTGATACTACAATATTATGTTCTGATAAGACTGGTGTATTTTCCCTCGTGAGCAGTGGTGTGGATCTTAGAGGTGCTCTGATACTACAATATTATGTTCTGATAAACTGTCTTGAGGTGGCCTTAAGGGTACGCGCATGTCTGGGAGCGCACTCATTACTCATATCTCCACACATCACTCATATCTCCACACATCACTCATCACTCATATCTTTACACATCATTCATCACTCATTTCTCCACGCATCACTCATATCTCCACACATCACACATTACTTCTATCTCCACACATCACTCATGTGATGAGTGACATGTGAAGATAGGAGTGATGAGTGATATGTGAAGATAGGAGTGATGAGTGATATGTGAAGATAGGAGTGATGAGTGACATGTGAAGATAGGAGTAATGAGTGACATGTGAAGATAGGAGTGATAAGTGATATGTGAAGATAGGAGTGATGAGTGATGTGTGAAGATAGGAGTGATGAGTGATATGTTAAGATAGGAGTGATGAGTGACATGTGAAGATAGGAGTGATGAGTGATATGTGAAGATAGGAGTGATGAGTGATGTGTGAAGATAGGAGTGATGAGTGATATGTGAAGATAGGAGTGATGAGTGACTTGTGAAGATAGGAGTGATGAGTGACATGTGAAGATAGGAGTGATGAGTGATGTGTGAAAATAGGAGTGATGAGTGATATGTGAAGATAGGAGTGATGAGTGATATGTGAAGATAGGAGTGATGAGTGACGTGTGAAGATAGGAGTGATGAGTGATATGTGAAGATAGGAGTGATGAGGGATATGTGAAGATAGGAGTGATGAGTGACGTGTGAAGATAAAAGGGATAGGAAGTAATGAGGTGGAATGGATAGAATTATCTCAAGATAAGGATAGGATGTAATGAGGTGGATTAAATATAACTAGCTCAAGATAGGTATAGATTACGTACTTTTGTAAGTACAGTAGTTAACTTTCGAGTTCTTAATGACATAGAATACATAAGTAATAACAAAACATAGATTATTCTAAGCACTGCCTCTATATAAACCCATGTCCTCTACACTATAGATCCACCCCTTTACCACTCAGCCAATGGTATGAGAGGAGGGCTATTAACCCCCTGTAACCCCCCAACTCCTAATTCTCCATGTGTGAAATAACCACGGCTTGGTAGGGTGACGGGGTTGAAGGGGGTAATTTGTTCTATCAAAGCAGTGGTGGCGTTTACCCAGAGCTAAGTGTTTTGGGTGAGACCACCCTTCATAAAGGTATACCCTAGGAGGGGGGGTGAGGGGGAAGAGGACGTGGTCTGATCAAGGATTAAGTCATTACTTACAATGTTTGTATCAACGTTTGAGTAATTGAATGGCTTCCTGTAACGAGGGTCAGAGATTCAGGGTCAGATAATGAGGGTCAGATCAAGGGAGGATATTATTGGATCGTTTTAGGGAGGCGAAGTTATACACTATTTTGTACAGGGTGTCCCAAATAAACTCGGCCTCCAAAGCACGTGCTCGAAATGAACGCCACCAGCAGGTATGCGTAGTTCCACTAACCGGCGCTTCTGTTTCCCCCTGTTGTCGCTAGTGGCGCATGCGTGTAACAGTGATCGCACAAGGTCAGTGAACCTCCACCTATTATTATTATTATTATCACCACGTCTTACTACCCGTTCGGGCTATACGCACTTACGCTAATGTGTAATGGTAGGGTGATTGTGAGATGAAATGAAGGACCGACAGTTTAACGTGGAATCCGAACCACGGTGGAGGCCTGGCGTTCCCCACATTCACAAGATGTCTTGTCAGAGGTGAAGGAAGGGTTTGGTAATCAGATAAATCTTTGTCGGGTCCGAGGATTGAACCCCGGCCGCCAGCATAGAAGTCTGACACTTTAACCCCTAGACCGCTAGGTCACCGCTCCGCCTATCAAACCGGTCTATATGCCTGTGAATTTGTCTGCGAGTTTGCCTTTGGGGCCGGTTTAATTCGGGATGCCCATTTATAGAAAGCACTTGTGTTATTTAAAGTTTTAACCCCTAAAACAAATAATAAAGATAATATTTTAGTTTAAGTGCAACCTGAACTTAACCGGAAAAGTAATAGTTTAAAATAAACACAGGGAAAATTCAAAAAATGTGGAAACCATCGGTTTTAAATCACATTTTTAAAACTGGGTGTTAATTCACATTAGTAAAATCTGCAGTGTGAAATCACGTTTGTAAAATCTGCAGTGTGAAGTCACGTTTGTAAAATCTACAGTGTTAAATCACATTTGTAAAACTGCACTGTTAAATCACATCTGTAAAATCTGCAATGTGAAATCACATCTGTAAGATATGCAGTGTGAAATCACATCTGTAAAATCTGCAGTGTTAAACCGAATTTGTAAAACTGCAGTGTTAAATCACATCTGTAAAATCTGCACTGTTAAATCACATCTGTAAGATATGCAGTGTGAAATCACATTTACAAAACTACCCCTAATGACCTATCCGAGATTAAAACCTCGTCTTCCCTGACATAGCATGCTCAGTCTAACGCGAGTCTGACGTACTAGACAGATCGTTTGAAGCGGCGAACAGAAGAGATGACAGATATACAACTATATTCATTGGTCGGATTGTTAAAGTGGAGCCTTCTTTATTCGATTTAGATGATCCGTTTAATCCAATATCACGTGTCAGAATTTTCTACGTTTCATCCAAACTGATTGAATCATTTTAAAACTACTAATCTAATAAATGAACTGGACCCAGGGCAGAGTCTAATGAAGTTAAAACCGATGGATTAAAAATTATATATAAAACACTTAGGCTGAGTGAGAGATATCATGCTAACCACTCGACCATAATCTGTAATAGTGTAATATCTCTCGAGTGGTTGACTACGGGGTCCAAGATAAACAGTTCGATTCCAAGAACTTCCCAACATATTATATTTTTTCGTCTTAATTTAATATGCTATAATCGGTGACCTGGCGGTCTAGGGGTAAGGTGTCAGACTTCTATGCTGGTGGCCGGGGTTCAATCCTCGGTACCGGCACAGATTTATCTGATTACCAAACCCTTCCTTCTGTGGTTTGGATTCCACGTTAGACTGTAGGTCCTTCATTTCATCTCACAATCACCCTACCATTACACATTAGCGTAAGTGCGTTTAACTCGAACAGGTAGTAAGACGCGGTGCTAGTAATAATAATAATAATAATATGCTATAATTTAGCATACCTAGTTTGAGCACCACACTGATGGACACGCTGTTTAATATGTCATTGCTATGATAGATTGGAAACCTTAATCATCCTTAACAGATCAGAGCAATTAGTACATAAGTCCGGATGGGTAGTAAGATTATGAGCTCAGTTTTTTTGATATTATTAAATTTCAGTGCAAGTGTGTTGCGTTATTAAGGATTAGATTTTTTTTATATATATTTTTTCAAATGATCGATAAAAATAAAAGAAAGAGTAATAGTGATAAAGTATCCTTCCAATTTGATCCGAGGCAAGTTTGTCGGGTTGTAGAAATGTAATAACTTGGAGTGGTTCGTGCTTTCCTGACAGCTTAAACCAGAAGAGGAGGAGAGAGAAAAAAAACTAATAGAAAAATGCAGTCCAATCTCATTTCTAGTGCAGATTTTCTTTTCCCTCGCCACTCAAAAGTCATTAAAACAACAAGTAGGCCTACTACAATGTTGTCAAAGAATGTATTAACTAAGCCATTTAAATATTTTTCCAAAAAAAGAGCTAGCTACAAACCGAAGCTAAATTTTACAAATTATCTATTTTGTTTTTATCCCCACGTAACACTACATTTTTGGCTAAAATAATAACAAAGATATATACCCTTTTGGGGTGTCCACCAATGAACGTATTACGCTGACGTGTCAAGTATTATGAAGGTTGTATTTAGAGGAAGTACACCATCATTTGCGTGGAGGGAGAGTGGAAACACTCTCAATGCACCTATCAGGGATTTTGACCCCGATATTCTAGTCATTGGCCGTCCAATATGTTGTGGTAATAACGCTATAGAATATTCGACCACCATGAAATTTACTAAATATTTACCTAAAGTATTGTATATTTGATTAACGACACCCAATGTATAGATTGAAACAAATAGCCGCTGACCCCCCTCCCCTCACCGCACGTTGATCTGGTTTGAACTGGTCTGATCCGGTTTGATCTGGTTTGATCCAGTTTGATCCGGTTGAAACCGGTTTGAACTGGTTTGATCCGGCTTAAACAGGTTGAACCGGTTTTATCAGGTTATAACTGGTTTAATCCGGTTATAAATGGTTTTATCCAGTTTGAACTGGTTATATCCGGTTTGATCTGGTTTTTTCCGGTTAGAACTGGTTTTATCCGGTTTGAACTAGTTTGATCCGGTTTGAACTGGTTTTATCCGGTTTGATCTAGTTAGAACTGATTTTATCCGGTTTGAACGGGTTTTATCCGGTTTGAACTGGTTTGATCTGGTTTGAACTGGTTTTATCCAGTTTGTTCCGGTTTGAACTGGTTGTATCCGGTTTGAACTGGTTTTATCAAGTTTTATCCGGTTTTATCCATTTTTATCTGTTTTGATCCGTTTTGATCTGGTTTGATCCGGTTTGATCTGTGTTGATCCGATTAGATCTGGTTTTATCTGGTTTGAACAGGTTTTATCCGGTTTGAACTGGTTTTATCCGTTTTGATCCGGTTATAACTGGTTTGATCAAGTTTGAGCCGGTTTGATCCGTTTTGATCCGGTTTGATCTGTTTGGATCCGGTTTGATTTGGTTCGCAGCTGAATGGAAGAGTTGGTTAAAATCTTGACCTGTTGTTTTTACATTGATTTTAGAAAATGTTTCCCCCCTCCCCCTCTTATGAATGTGGGGAATTCCAGGCCTCCACCGTGGTTCGGATTCCAGGTTAAACTGTAGGTCCTCCATTTTATCTCACAGTCACCCTACCATTACACATTAGCGTAAGTGCATATAACCCGAACGGGTAATAACATGTGGTGATAATAATATTATTTATTGCGACAAAAAGGAATGTTTTGCCATAAATACTGCAAAAACACTTGCCTTTTCCCGCGTCCCGTTCCACCCCACCTTGAGGTATATATATATATATATATATCGGCCAAATTAGAAGGATTCCTTGGATTATAATTAAATCAAAGCGTCGATATGGTTTAAGTCACTCGTACGGTTTTTACTCTGCGGGAAAGTTGATCGAATTTCTTCAAGGCACCTGACGCAACCTGTCATGTTGACTTGGGTCATCCGTCACAACCCCTCCTTACCCCCTTTTTATATATAAAGAAAGGTAAAAATGAACAAAAGCCATTTTTCTGAAAAAGTTTTAGGATTATAAATGATCTCGTGTGTTTTCTCTATTTTGAGGTTAAACGTGCTATAAACGGAAACTAAGTTAATTTAAAAGGGAATTAAAAAAATATATAGCTATACTTTATCTGCAGTATTTAATAAAATTGATTCGCGTGTAGTTACCATTGTCACATAATTATATATAGATTTATATAAACTATAACAGGTTACCTCAATCAGGGAATGTATTATTTATTTCGTTCAGTCAAAATATAACATCGCAATAGCGTGTTTAACTCTGTAACTAGAGGTCCATTAATTGATACACAAATTGTTGCTATCTTTTCCCTCCAATGTTTTCAGTTTCCATTCGAGTTCTAGTTCATTAAATATACTATACTCACTTTTAAGTAGGGTGATTTATCCTTAACCCTCCCCCTCCCTTCACCCTTAGTGGATCATATAAACTATCAAAAACACATTTTCATACGTATGTGTGTCAAAGGAAATGTTTTTTTTGTATGTAGACGACAACACACATTAGCGACTATATGGTTAAGTAACCAAAAGAAATAGTTTAAAATTGGTGTAGTACTTGTATCAAGATTGGCTCTCTATAGAGTCAAAGAATTGTAACAATGAACACCAAAATAAATGGTTTAAAATTGCTATCTAATAAACAAAAATAAAGTGAATCGATAAAAGCAATATATAGTGATCACCCTATCACTCCAAACCAAATTGTACTGCATGTTGGGCACCAAACAGTAAACAATAGCACAACGAATTCACGAAAAAGGCAAACAGACCAAAACTTTAAAAATATATTATTTGGTGCTATTATTGTTTATAATAGCGAACAAAGAAATAAACTCCACAAACATATTATAATGCACAGATGAACCTTAAGTGTTGTATTATATGTACAGATATTAATAAAATTAGATCAAAATTAAGATCAAATTTTATTTTATAGTACAGGACAGCTTTAATTATGTTAACTTTATGTTACAAAAGATAGAAATTAACTTGTTCTTAGAGTGATCCCTTGAGCTAAGTTTTTAATGAACTTAAGGTAAAGAACAAAGAAGATTGGTTTTTATCCATATAAAGTATCCTATTATTTTAGTTCAAGAGTTTAACTAACGCATTTGATTATGAATCGTTGCATTTTAATTATGACTTGTGAACTGCACGCTATGCATTATTTACTTCTAGCTAGGCGTTATGAATTAATATAAACCTAGTCTGATTTATGTAAATGTAAATCAACTGTAATAATGTGTTTGTACTTTAACTATGAGTCATTAATAATCTATTTTTCCAAATAAAAAAACCTCTTTTTTTAGCTCTTAATGTGATTACAAAACAACCAACATAACACAAATATAATATCTCTTTAAATTTAAAATTGAAAGGTATTCCTTGATTAATCGTTTGAGTTTCAGTTGATCTGACGATAAATTAAATAGAAAATTAACGAATGCTACATTCATTAGGAGAATACACCATTGATCCCTTTGTTTTATGAAAACATCTCTGGATTATTATTATTATTATTATTATTAGCACCGCGTCTTACTACCCGTTCGGGTTGTACGCACTTACGCTAATGTGTAATGTAATGGTAGGGTGATTGTGAGATGAAATGGAGGACATACAGTTTAACGTGGGATCCGAACCACGGTGGAGGCCTGGCATTCTACACATTCAAAAGATGTCTTGTCAGAGGTGAAGGAATGGTTTGGTAATCATATAAATCTGTGCCAAGACCAAGGATTGAACCCCGGACCCCCAGCTCAGAAGTGTGACACCTTACCCCTATACCACCAGGTCACCCCAACATCTCTGGAGGATCGTAGATTTTATTTGTTTTACCAAGCAAATATATATCCTATGTCCATCCGTCATAAGTGAAAAATTCTGTTTAAACTTGTTCAACGTTTTTCGTATTTATAAAAGTTTTTCGAAAACTCACAGCCAAAATTTCACACATAGCTTGTTTGAGCCATAATTAATACAAAATCTCTGTACAATTACATCCGGAAAACTATGCTAGTACCATTAAATTGTGTCTAAAGTTTCAGCGGACAACACAGGGAGAGCAAAACTGTTCAAACATGCGTGTACAACAAGTTGCATAAGAGTTAGGCGTGCTTCAAAGCACATGTAATAATGTCGAGCTCTTTCTGTGACGTAGGTAGGACCGTTAATGATGACCCTCAGAACGTATTATAATTTCTAGATGGACCGGTGTGTTGTTTACTATTAATTGTGGTATGTTCTGCTGACGGGCTCCAAGATGTCTAGGCGTGTAGTACCACTCGCCTAATTCCTATGCAACCTGTTGTACACGCATGCTTGCACAGCTTATCTCTCCCGACGCTGTTCACCGAAACTTTGAACACAATTTAATGGTATTAGCGTAGTTTTCCGGATGTAAGTGTACAGGGATTTTTAATTACTCTGGGTTCAAACAAGTTATATGTTCAGTTTGGTCCGTGAGTTTCCAAACACCCTGTATAAGTGTAAGATAACACACGATAAAAAATAGTAAACCATGTTTGTGCTCACTAATTTTAATTCTTCAGACGGTGAATCCACTCACACGAACTGTATGTACATTTCAAGTCATGGCTTTAATTATCCCTAATTAGTACATATGGCAGGGAAGTTAACCCAGGATTTCCTCCCGAAGTTGTGCAGCCATGTTGAAAACAAACACGTTGCGCTACCCGCGTACCCCTCAATACGGAGAGTAAAAGAGGCCTGCCCGTTGGATAATTGGAATTCAGTTGGAACAAAGGTGGATGGACGGACGGACGGACGGACGGGTTTCGTGGTCAGAGCGACGTTCTGTGGTCCCGGTCCCTGGGACCCCTCTCTTCACTTGCAAACTGCGCGGTCAACAGTTCGAACCTTTTCCACGCCACAGAGATCCATACGTAGGAATTAAAGAGAGAGAAAACGGGAATCTTTCCACATACAGGAACACGAACATACGAACACACGAACACACGAACACACGAACACATGAAAACATGAAAACACGAACACATGCACACGAACACACGAACACATGAAAACAAGAACCCACGAAAGTACGAACACACGTACACACATACATATATACATACATACATACATACATACATACACACATGTATATAAATATGTATATTTTGGTTATGATGTGGATCTACTACTTTTTTGAAATTTAAATAAATGGTAAAATAAGGATCAAAGGTATAATTTTTTAGTTTTGCTTACATTTATATTATGAGAAATTGGTAATAAATAGTAAATCAATTATGAATACAATGCAATGAAGTCATTTTGATAAAAAAAAAATTAATATTGTATGAATCTGAAAATCTAGTATCTGAATTTTAATCAGTAAATTGGCATTTAATTTAGAATACCGGCTTGGTATAGGCCTACTAGTTTACTATTTAATGAAAAAAGTTTTTTACACCTTTCTTTCAAACAAATGATTGCACCTTTCTTCTTAGCTATCTACCTCAACTTTATCATCTTGTATAAGCTATTAATAACTCCAGTGTTGGAAGTGCACTCCATTTGCCTTGGAAGATAGTGAGTGAGCTTACCTTGATGCGTTACACTATGGTGTTGCTTATAGGATAAGGCCATACGGTAATACGTCTAGGTAAGACTGTTATATTTCACACTTAATTGAGCAAATCTAATAAAAATAAAATCATTTTACCCAGAATTCCAACTAGACCTTTTCTTCAGCTGTTAAATCTAATTTTTTTTATCTTCTCCCGCCCACATATGTCATCTTCTCGCAGTCCCAACATATCATATAGGTAGTCAGGGTTGGGGGAGGTGGGAGGGGGTAAGGGGTTGGTCGAAACTAACCTTCAAGCCGCAAGGGTGTTATATCTCCCTACCTTGTATTATTTATAGCGTAATTTGCTACCCTTACCGCACAACCCCTGGCTAGGATATTGAATAAACCCCTATGCAGTAGGGGAAACTCCCCTAGGAAACATTTTTACTCCACATTGCTCCCCTTTACATTTATTTTTTATTTTTTAAAGAGGGAACTAATCTTAGGATATAACGAATGCTCTTTCGATCTTTTATTAAATAATATATCTTTTGATATTATTATATAACTTAAAATATGTATTATGATGGATTAAAAAGACAAGCTATTTTAGTTGTTAATTACGATTATAGCCGAAATAACTATCATATTATTTCAATTTAAAAATTATACCTGGACACGGGAATCGAATCCGGGACCTCTGGCATTATCTGACAGTTCTTGTTTGTAATCTGTCACCTGTATTTAGCTGGCGATTACCAACAAACGGAATGTTCTATATGAGTACTTGAGTGTTGCAGTTGATGTCATGTCGACCTTTAAGGATAGAACGTAAATACACAAATACTCTTCCTCCCCTTATTTTCACTAATCACCCTCTGCCCCCTCCTTTTAATGTTATTTTTTTATTGTCTCTGGTGCTAGAAAAGCAAATTATATGGCAAGGTTGGAGCCTAAATTCGTCCCCTTTAGGGATTATCTATTAATTTTACGTCAACATTTCACTAACAATTCATTTAGGTCTATTCTCTTTGGCATGTGAGTATTTTATTTTTAAAATACGTTTACCCAATTTGGTAGAAACATGGTTACATTGACATTAATTGGTTGCTTGTTATAGAAAGAACAGGGTTTGAGTCTCGAAATAATAATTTTATTCTATATATTTATACTTCGTACATTTGCGTATGTGATAATTCTTAGAGTGCTTAGGTGCGTCAAGTTTAAATGAAACCCTCAAAACAGCTTCGAGTTCTTCAAGCAAGAAACGTAGTTCAATCTAAACTTTAAGATATAACTATATTGTATAACCCACCTCAGTGGCGTAGTTGGCTAACGCGCTTGTCGTGTTGAGCTCGACTTCTGAGGACGGGGAGATCGAGGTTCGAATCTCGGTCGGGTAAACCGGGGGTGGTTTTTCCTAAATGGCTTTCCACTCTCCCTCCACGCAAATGCGGATTCACTTCCTCTAATTCAACCTTCCCAATTCCTAATCCATTAGAGTTATTAGTACTTAAAGCGTATAACCCGAACGGGTAGTAAGACGCGGTGCTAAATATTATTATTATTATTACTATTATATTGTATAATTTGTCCTATCAAAATATTCAGTAAATTGTGCAGAAATTTTGGTCCACACTGTATAATGTATAAGTTTCAAAGGCCATATAAACGGTCGGAAGAAAATAAGAACACATTTATTTAAAAAATAAATGAACGGGAAACTATGGCGTCTTTTTTTTAAAAAGTCAAAATTGAATGGGAATTTTTTATCTCCATTATGGTGAATGCCTATTGGTTGAAGAAATGGTATAGAACTAAATCGATGGCTGATTCAAAACATAAAGTGTGAGTCGCTTTTATCTCACGCTCGGTAAATTGGGATTTTGAAATGAGATTTATTTTTTATAAAAATGTTCTATGGTGAAAGTTTACATATTTTTTATCCCAAAACTCAATCCTATATGTTGTTTCAGAGTTATGTATTATGTAATATTTAAATTTAAGCAAACATTTGATTTAATTACCACTTAATGATGGCATTTTGATTTTGTGACATTTATTTGAAAGTTAGTTCATAAAAGTTATTAATACCATCAAACAATCTTTATAATTTAATAAATACATATATCATTTTAAAACAATTTTAATGGTAATATGAGAAAAATATATATTTTTTCGCTTACCTAATTTTATTAATTAACACAAGCTTTACTATTTTAAGGGGTACATCCATAGAACTTAATTGGTGATTTATTTTTCTATGAAAAATTGATCATTTTCTCCAAAATATTTTAGATTTTTATTAAAAAAATTTAAAAAACCCTCTTGTAAATAAATATAAAAATATAGTAAAATGCTATTCTAAAAAATATATTTTCCTCGTTATTTTGCGTTTAATGAAGATTTATCAAATATTACTTTACCCGCATCGGTGGAATTGCCGATCAAACGTCAGGTTATTCTAGTCTGGTTGGTTGACGGGGAGAATGAGGCTAAAATCCCCAACCAAACTTACTTAGGTTAGTTTTTCTTAAATAGTTTCCCCCTTTCGTCCCGTCAATGTTGATCCATCTACTCTAAATTAATCCTTATTTATCCCTAACTAGTTAATGTAATAACCCGGAAATGAGTATTAAACTGAGAGTAAGACACCATCACTAAAAAAAATTGTTAGGTCATAACCAATAAAAAGGGTGACCTGGTGGTCTAGGGGTAAGTTGTCAGACTTCTATGCTGGCGGCCGGGGTTCAATCCTCGGTCCCGGCACGGATTTATCTGATTACCAAACCCTTCCTTCACCTCTGACAAGACATCTTGTGAATGTGGGGAATGCCAGGCCTCCACCGTGGTTCGGATTCCACGTTAAACTGTAGGTCCTCCATTTCATCTCACAATCACCCTACCATTACACATTAGCGTAAGTGCGTATAACCCGAACGGGTAGTAAAACGCGGTGCTAATAATAATAATAATAATAATAACATAACCAATAAATAATTTGGGAAAATAGTTTTTTTTATCGTATTGAAAATATAAAAATTACTATAATATAGATTATTAATATGTTTTCTGTCTTTCGAAAGGTCCATTTCCTTGTCCAAGTTTAGTCCTATCTTCAGCTTCTTTGTTTATATCCTGAAATTTCATCTTATTTCTTTGATTGAAGTTATCCATTTGTCCTAATTATAATAATTATAATAATAAATCTAAAATTAATGAAAATTGTTCATATACAATTATCAATAATATATATTATATTATTTTAAATAATAATCATACATTATTAATTTATTTTTAATATGAAACTACATGCTTCTTTGGTTGAATAGTCTAAGGCGTCACTCCTACAGTAGACTGGATTGTCAATGATGGGGAGATCATGGTTCAAATCTCGGGTAGATGCACTAAGGATGGTTTTTCCTAAATGTTTGTACACTATCCATTCATGCAAATGTGGGTAGAATAACTTCAAATATAAACGTCCTAATCCTTAAAACTATTACGAAATTAGTCTATATATGCATATAACCCAAACAGGTAGTAAAACGTGGTGTTAAAAAGTATATATATATATATAAATGTGCGGAGCTTTGTTCTAACTTAATACAAAAGGGCATCTTTATCAACGAAACTATGTCAGTAATTCTTTATTTCTATATTTTTTTTACAGTCTTTAATATCATTTCATAGATATGAAATCCTATCTTCATTTGTCAAGTTATTATTTACTCTGTTTTTCTCCTTCTCTTCAACTGACCTCAAAAATATATTTAGGTTAAACTGTTGCACTGATGAAATATCACAGTTAAGAGGGTAAATCATTCCTACCAATAAAAAAAGTTAAAATTATTATGTAAATATGATTATATTTCATTTTTAATCTTAAAAACTATAGAGCTGTAACAATACATACAAATCACTATACAGCTTTTAGGCCAATCTTATGATTTGGACAAGCAAGAAATCAGATCTAGATAATTTTTTTCTTGGTCACAACTCATTTTTTTCCTAGTTATCTAAATAAAGGGAGTACCATAACTTATTAATCGTTACCTAGTGGTTGTATATATTTATTAAATAAAATACACAGCATTAAAACTTTGTCGTAGCGAATAATTTTTATTGATAGAATTTATAACATTTCATCAAAGCCAGATAGCTCTTTATGCGCAAATTCTCTACCAATAAGCCTTAAAAAAAATGATTCAATAATAACCCTCAGCACGAGAAGAATCATTAATAACTTTGTGGTAGGGAAATGTAGCACTAAGTCAAAGAGTTCCGGGTTCGATTCCCGTATCCAGGTTTCATTTTTAAACTAATTAAAATATCATGTAGTGATTTATGTATCGGCATTTTAAGTTTTACTGTACCTCAAAAACCCGCCCCGGTGGCGTAGTTGGCTAACGCGCTTGTCGTGTTGTGCTAGACTGCTGAGGACGGGGGGATCGAGGTTCGAATCTCGGTCGGGTGAACTTGGGGTGGTTTATCCTAAGTGGTTTTCCACTCTCCGTCCACGCAACTGCGGGTTCACTTCCTCTGATTAAACCTTACCAATTCTTTAATCCATTAGAGTAATTAGTACTTAAAGCGTATAACCCGAACGGGTAGTAAGATGCGGTGCTAAATATTATTATTATTGTACTTCAAAATAAACTAATAAACTAATTGCAACAAAAGATAAATCCTTTTCAGAAAACACTTAAATATATATCACGTTGATATAGCTACACATTAAGATATACACACGTTAAGTTATATTATGTTAAGTTATACACAAGTTAATCTATTGACCTTTTGAACTTTATACTCGTTAAATTTTATACATACTATTATATAGAAACACTAAGCCATTTACACGTTTACATACACGTTAATCAATCTACACCTTAAGTTATAGTCACGTAAAGCTATCTAAAAAAAGAATTAATAAGACTGTACTCAGGGTATTATTTCTATTTACATGGAGGCTACATGTCAAAGGTCTCTCCACGTTAAAAACAACAACCATAACTATATTTTATTTAACTGCTATGAACGACTCCATTTTGTTTTTTTGTATTTGTTTGTACAAGTGAGCGAACAAATTCATGTTTTAATTTGTTCGGCGGTCACCACCCTTCGGTCCACCCACACGGAATGTGTTAATAAAGTTCAAAGTTCAGGTTAATTGGGCAACAAGTGTTGGTAAGGGGCGGGGGAGGGGAAAGAAGGGTAAGGATCGTGGACTGAGGTATAAGAGTGAAAAAGGGGGGGGGGAGGTACCGGGGGTCAGAAGTTGTGTGTTCTCTATTCTCGCGGTTCAATTCACCTCCACCATAGGAAGGTCATAGGTTTGTATCGCACCCAAGGGAAATACTTGACTCCAAATGGAATTCTGTTTTATAGCCAGCACATACATACTGTAACCAGGGTAGGAACCGTAGACTTTTTAAATGTTTCCCTTCCTCCTTGCGATAGGATTATTTCTAGACTAGTACCAGGTAAAACAAAAAGGGGACCGAGGGAGAGAAGGGTTTTCAGGTAATTCTAGGGAGAGCGGTTTAAAAATGAGGGGAGTAGGGAAGTAAAATTGGAATGAGAGAGACAGTTGAAATTTTGTGAAGGAATAATAATTTGGAGTTAACCCGTCACAATTGAAGTGATATATTTAAATATGATTGATACACTCGATTAACGCACGTGACTGGCGTATGAGATCACACACCCTTAGTGAGCTCGGAATATCCTTGTATCGTGTGGTTTAGTAGCCACTTTATTATTAAAACCCGCCTCGGTGGCGTAGTTGGCTAACGCGCTTGTCGTGTTGAGCTCGACTGATGAGGACGGAGAGATCGAGGTTCGAATCTCGGTCGGGTGAACTGAGGCGGTTTTTTCCTAAATGGTTTTCCACTCTCCCTCCACGCAAAACCGGGTTCACTTCCTCTAATTCAACCTTCCCAATTCCTAATACATTAGAGTAATTAGTACTTAAAGCGTATAACCCGAACGAGTAGTAAGACGCGGTGCTAAATATTATTATTTAATATTAAATTTCTAATCCAAAAGAGATTCCAAATAGTTTCTCTTATGTTCTAGGCCGCCCACGGTTTGGCTTACCAAAGAGAACGGGGCGCTTGGTTGATTGTCTTACCTCCGGCTTAATGACATCGTTGTGTTTGGGGATTTAACGAAGAGGTGTCTGGGGTAAGACACGGTGGTTTTATAGCTCCTCGTAATTAGGAGGTCACATGTGCTAATTGCCCTGGAAATAAAATAAAACCTTAATATTTGTTACCATATTTTGAGTGTCTGTTAATTTTAATTGGTGGGGCTGTACAAAGGTCACATTTTATATTAGGAGTAGAAGTCGAAAATAAAGTTTTTGTTTCTACAAACTACTATTACTTTTTTTATGTGATATTTAGATTTTAGTTGTGTTTTATTTTGCCCCAGATTTACCTGTGAACGTCAAGTTCCGGTTTTAGAACCTTAAAGAAAGTTTGGACATAATTTTTCTCGATAAACATATGTATGCGGTAATCAATAAATAATTGTAATGTTCGAAACTTATTGATTATATAATGTGTGATATAAATACTATAGTTGATAGTTAATTATAACTAATTTAAAGAAAAACTATAATAAATTATTTAAGCGAGTGGATTAGTTTTTTTTTTGCTTTATCATGTAAAGACATTTTTATCTCAAGATTATGATAAGAGCTTGATGGTTTATCTGCCCTCAAACTTAAAATATTAGTATTTAAAATCATACAAATCTCTATGTATGTATAATGTACATTTTTCTGTCTATCTACCCATGTCGCTGTTCTTGGGCCTAGATCTAAAAATGTTTAATGGAATCAGTTAAAACTTGATATTTGTGTTTCATGGTCTCGAAAATAAATCATAATTTTAATTCTAGCTCTAAAAATAAAAGTAGTTAACAGATTTTTTTAAAATAATTTTTAGAAATGTCCTTAACATTGTTGCTCATGTTAAAATCTAACATGTAAATTAATTATTTATCAAATTGCAAAGTGTTATTTATACATATTAAGAGGGTTTTATAAGTCACAAAACAGTATTTGTTGATTTTAAGAAAACCTATATTTTAATTCTACGATATTGATAGACAAGTTTTTTTTTTTCAGAATTATAATGTAATTTTTAGAAATGTCTGATTGGGTCTTTATTTATTTATATATTCTCGTTCAAAATTCTGGGAATTTATGTTTAATTTAGTGATTATTGTCCCATGTTAAATTGGATATAGAATCATTGGCTAAATGTTCATAATTGCTACTTAAATAGTTCAAGTTCCATTTAACAAATATAAACATCGTGAATTACAATAATAATAGTTTTTTTTATGTCCCTGCTTTCGTTAACTTCAAACATTTATTTTGAATATAAAACTTTTATTTATGAGTTAATATATATATATATTTCATTATGTATTTTATTTAAAGCTAATAAAATCTGATTGAACACGACTGCATTAATAGTTAACCAATTACTTTTTAATATTGTGTAAGCATATATAAAAAAAAAATTTAATGGACTTTTTTCAATTTTACTAAGCTTAACAAATGTTTACGAGAAACTACTTCATTAATATTTTAAATGTCCAAAACTGTAATAAACATCAAGTATCATCAGATTTTTACCATATCGGTATTATATTTTCTTTTTGATTATATTTTTTACTCCTCTGTTCATAAAAGTTAAGGTCTTTTTATAAAGGTATTTTTACAGTAAATAAAATTTAATAGTCTAATATTCTGAACTTCTCCCAGATCTATGACAAGTAATCTCTTATTAGATCAAATATTTGACCTTAAACTGGCATTGACATTTGTACGTGACCTTCAATATGTTTCCATGTTAATAGATCGATGTTATGTTGAGTTGAAGAGAGATTTATCACTTTTCAAAGGTCCCAATTGATGATAGTTTAAGTTTTCATACCCCCCCTCCCTACATACACATATATATACACACAAATATTGGGTGACTAAGATTAATATTTCACCTTTGTGTCAATATTATCTTAAATAGTACAGTAATAAAGAACACGCCAGCCCCAATGACAATAATTATATCATAATGATTTGAACAAAAGAACGGTTCTATCGCTATAAATGAACACGTGACCATGCACCAAAAACTTACCCTTACAGCTCCCACAAAACCAACCCTTCCTAGCCAAGTTAAGGTTCTCCCTCAGACCAAGCTAATTCTCACAGACCCCTTCCACCGGAACTATATTCTACCGAGAAAAATCCTCCGCGTGTGGACTACGCTCTTTCGCGAAGGCTTAAATGAGATGTATGTGTGCATGATATCATAAACGAGTGACGTTGACTGAGCTAAATATACATACATACATACATACATACATACATACATACATACATACATATATAAATAAATATATATATATAAAATATTATATAGCTGTATGCGTGTTAATATACATTTGTATTTAATAAATGAAGGGTATAATGCAGTATTTAGTGTACTACCCTTTAATAAATAATTATATCCAAAATGATTATAAAAATTATTCAGCAAGAATCAAAATTAAACAAACTAATATCCATTTTGAACAAAATGGTTACATAAATATTAAAAAAGAATGGAATTAAATCTAAGTTACTGCCTGAAAACTACCCACAATTTTAGAGATAGAATTAAGATAAATATAAAGTTATGGGGTATGTCAATTTTAAATCTAAATATCAAGTTTGAACGAAATCTAACTAAAGTATTCGGCTTTAGCATTAATTACAGACAAACAAAACAAAAAACTCACTATTTTTGGCATTAGGTGCAATTAAAAGCTTAAGCTATATATATGTATATAAAATATCGAGGGTAGAATGTTTAATGATTACGATACCGCTTCTTTATGAAAACATATCAATACCACGATAGTTTAAATTTTAAAGCTTCACATAACCTTGTAAAAAAACTAAAAATAAGTTACATCTCTGATCTCTCTAACAATACTCTTCCCTTGTAGCAAGACTTGGCTCAAGAGGACGAAGGTTTGACCCCTGATTTAAGGACCTATCGGCGACGGTCGGGTCAAGAGAGTGGCCATTGCGTGCAGCCAGCCACCAGGGGCAGTGTTTGCAACCAAGCGAAACTCACCTCTCTCTAGAGTAATAACAGAGCGGAAACAGCGACCAAGAGGACAGGCTAACGGACTGTCGCAAGAGGTTTGAGAGAGATGGGGGTGGGGTCAGTACTTGGAAGTTCTGTTCCGAGTGCTTCACGCCAGGTCGTCGTATCATGTTCCATCTCTGAGGAGACCAACTGACTCTCGCCAGATGATTCTAGTTTGAGCTCCAGCAGAGTCTAAAATAGTATTATTATTATTATCATCGCTGCGTCTTACTACCCGTTAGGGTTATACGTACTTACGCTAATGCGTAACTATAGGGTGATTGTGAGATGAAATGAAGGACTTACAGTTTAACGTTAAATCCGAACCACGGTGGAGGCCTGGACATCCTCACATTCGTAAGTTGTGATTGATACACGTCTTGTCAGAGGTGAAGGAAGGTTTTAGTAATCAGATAAATCTGTGCCAGGACCGAGGATTGAACCCCGGACCCCGAGCACAGAAGTCCGACACCTTAACCCCCAGACCACCAGGAAAAATCAACTCTCGGTACACCCGACTGGGATAGAACCTCAATCTCCACGTAATTGGTAGTCCAGTACATTGTGAGAGTGACGCCTTAGACCATGTGGCTATCGAAGCGGGTAAGTGTCTTATTCAAACGGTTGAGTTTAAGATGTAGCATATTTTATGCAATGTAAACTCCGGGGCTACAACAAAGCTTCGCCAATAAAGTATACTCCCCGCCACACTTTTAAGCTCATCCCATGACTTTCTGAATACTCCGCCATCTTCATCGACACTCCTCCATCTCATTCATCGTTGGTGTGTCCCGACGTCGGCGTCCTTTTGCTTTCCAGTTTAGATCTTCTCTTGAGACGTTGTCTCGTCCCAACGTCGGCGTCCTTTCGCTTTCTAGTTCAGCTCTTCTCTGGTGACGTTGTCTCGTCCCGACGTCAGTGTCCTTTCACTCTTCAGTTCAGATCTTCTCTTGAGACGTTATTTCTTCCCGACGTCAGCGTCCTTTTGCTCTCTCAGTTCAGATCTTCTCTTGAGACGTTGTCTCGTCCCGACATCGGCGTCCTTTCGCTCTCCAGTTCAGATCTTCTCTTGAGACGTTGATTCGTCCCGACGTCGGCGTCCTTTTGCTCTCCACTTCAGATCTTCTCTGGCGACGTTGTCTCGTCCCAATGTCGGCGTCCTTTCGCTCTTCAGTTCTAGATCTTCTCTTGAGACGTTGTCTCGTCCTGACGTCGGCGTCCTTTCGCTCTTCAGTTCAGATCTTCTCTTGAGACGTTGTCCTCGTCTCTCCGGAGAGTGTGGTTAGGCCATCTACACTCGCACATTCTGATATCCAATAGGAGGAGCTTCTGGCGGATTTGGTTCCACAGATCTTCAATTGACACTAATTTTGTACACCATGGCCCCCAATATGTTCCCCAAACTTAATCTTTTGACGAAATTTTACAATCTCTGCCATAGCCACTTGAGACCAATCGATCTAGTGTTGGTTAACATGTAGGTATAAATTTACAAATATTCTAAATCTAAATTATGTAACGAACATTTTATGGATCTTTAAAACTATACAATTAGAGATATCACACATAAATCAACCAAAGTCGCTATAATTATCATGATAAATTATTACACATTTGATCTCGATCACAAAACATATTACCAATCAATCATTCATAGTGGTTAGTTCAATAATTCAAGCTAGTATGTAAGTTGTGTGTTTAAGTATTTTTAAACACACATTAATCCCCAAAATGCGTCAAATAAAATAATGTATTGCTGATAATAATATTTATTAAAAATAAAACTAGATCCCCTTAGGGTATTTTTAAGACCTCTAGTGTTTTTTTTCTCTGCTATAATACATCCAATCTCATAGCAATGTCACTCAATGAGTCCATAGCTGACCTAGTTCCATTAATGGAATAATACTAGCACGACAACATAATGCGATGTGTTAAATAGTAAGTAATATGAATAACTTGTATCCATACAGTAGCAACTTTATTTGCCCGAATTCTTGATCCAATATTTCTATCTCTTATTGTATTGCATTTACCTTTCTGTTTGATTTTCCGACTGTTGGTATATTTTCCAATATTCTCTTATCTTATTGCCTCATGTCATTCTTTACGTTTTGATACCAGAACTACAAATATACTTATCGATAGAACATTGCCTTCTAGAATTTGGTTTTATTCCTGGTAAATTAGTTTTTCAATATCCTTCTTGAAAATCGTTTATAGTCTAGAATTCAAACTAAAAGCCTCTCTTAAAAACATTTTATTAAATAATATATTATGGATGTCTTATAGTAAAAAAGTCAATATATTTGTGGAACACTTCATTCTCGATTGAATAACATTATATTAATATAAACAAATACAATTATATCAGATTAAATTAAATAACTAATGACTGTATATATTTTTAATTTGATTATATACACATATGTCATTAAATTGTATAAATAAATAAAATATTTTATTAAATAAACAAAATGTTCTGTTTTGCTTGAATTAAATATTTAACATCGTTGAAAGAGAATAATTATAAAAATCTACCTTTCCAAACTGTATATTATTTTGATATATACATTAAATATAAATGCAATTCTTAGACACAATCCATAAAATTTAAAATATATACCGTAGTCACTAAACCAGGATGTATTTGTTTATTCTTTTTAAATAACTGATTCTCAAAATGTATTATGTAAGAACTTGGAATATTTCCTTGCGTGACTCATTGGAAGTCAAGTTTTTTTCAATCGATTTCCTAATAGTTTATTCATTTAAAGTATAAACGAATAATTATGAACCAGTTTTGTTGTGTGAACTTAAGTGTCGACATAAAAATCAACAGCAATGAATAAATTTCTGAAGATATCTTGAGCTACTATTATTATTATTATTATTATTATTATTAGCACCGCGTCTTACTACCCGTTCGGGTTATACGCACTTACACTAATGTGTAATGGTAGGTCGATTGTGAGATGAAATGGAGGACCTACAGTTTAACGTGGAATCCGAACCATGGTGGAGGGACCTGGCATTCCCCACATTCACAAGTTGTCTTGTCAGAGGTGAAGGAAGGGTTTGTTAATCAGATAAATCTGTGCCGGGACCTAGGATTGAACTCCGACCGCCATTACAGAAGTCTGAAACCTTACCCCTAGACCGCAAGGTCATAATTGAGTTACTATTAAATCTCTTTTTAAATATTCTTGTATTTAAAATCTTGGTAATTAACTCATTCCACTGAATTTGATTTTAAGATATTACAGTAAAATTCTTAGGAAAAAATGTACCATATACTTTTTACACACTACAGTGTTAGGCCTACTATATAACAAACTATTTACCAAAATGTTTGTGTGTTGATTTATCATATATTGAAAGTAATGTAGTAATATATATTATCTACCTAGATGCTGTGATGGATCTTGAAGTCTTATGTGGCCCCAAAATAAAAATTATTATATAGTATTATATTCTCTCTATTTATATTTGTTTGTATATTCGTCCATTTGTTTGTCCCTAGGGCCATAGCAAAAATTAAAGGGTAGTTTAATATTTTCCAAAAAAAGGACCCTAAAATTTTGTTCAAAATTTGTTTATCGGGAGTGTTTTATAGGTTCACTGAACGTTTTGGTGTGTAATAAAATAGTAAATAAATACAATTGGTATTTTATTCAAGTAATTCATAAATTGTTATTAGTTTTTTACACTCAAAGAATTTATCACTTATAATACGTAGAATAAACATAATTTGAAAATATGATTCAAAATAAATGATAGCGTAGTGGTCTACGTCTTTAATAGACTGTTTTTGTTAAGTTTTTGATTTAAGCTATTTACACTCACTTTTATGAAAGGTTAAAAAAATACTGGAATCTCTCTATATATTGCCTTTTAAAAATCTGTTTTCTTACTTATTAAAAAAAAGAGAAGCACGAAGAACAACTTGTCTCGTTTAAAATGACTCTTCTTTGGGTAGAAAGAGCTTTAATTAAGAGGAGTTTGTCATATTTCAGATTTTTTTTTTTTTAGAATCGTCTTCTCCAAATTAATTTCACAGATACAAAGCAACGTTTAACACTAGAGGCAATCTTTTATTACTTATTAAGAAAAATATAAACTAATAATTTTTGTTCATTAAAGGTATAGATCTCACTATAAACTTTAAAGACGATGATCTAAAGATCGGGGTTCGAATCTCGGTCGGGCGTGCAGAGGCTGGTTTTTCCCAAATTATTTTTCCATGCGAATGTGTATACACTCAAATTAAATTCAAACTCCAACACGTTAGCGTAATTAGTATGTATGGGTATAACCCTAATGAGTAGTAAGACGCTGTGCTAAAAGTTACTTTTAATAGTTTTATTAGATCTAACTAAAATTCAAGGTGAACCTAATGCATCCTGGACACGTGAACTGTTTCGTAATTTTATATAATCCGGTATATACATTTATCATAGAGCTTCACTACCGTTATACACACGTACATTATATTACGTCTGACGGTCAGAGCGAGGAAATTGTACAGCAAGGTGTTTTTTTTTGATGTTTCCACAACGTAGCGTCAACTTTTATAGTTAATAGGAAAAAAAGACCAACCGTAGCGGAGGAGATAGGTTTATATTTCCTGGACACGCTCACCTTCCGAAACGACCGTTGGTAGCACTGATTTACACAGAATACATTAACCTTATGGCGGCTTTAGACACGACCCAGACAATATATAAGTTTTATTCAAAAACTAGACATTATTTACATATTTTTATGGAAAATAATTATAGACTATTATATGGTTTATTATTAATACCACTTGTAGTTTTGTGAACATTAGACCTCACTCCCTCCATGCAAATATCATTACTTCATATTTACTAGTAGTTCTGTGAACAGTAGACCTCCCTCCATGTTATTATCGTTAATACAGTCTTACTAGTAGTTCTGTGAACAGTA
>CABFOV010000827.1:140943-153961 GCA_902141375.1 Timema poppense | reverse complement strand
CCCAGGTACCAAACATTTCCCACTCACCAACCTTACTGATCACATTGTCTAAGGCGTCAGTCTCATAATAAACTCGATTGCCCCTTGACAGGGAGGTCTGGGTTAAATTATGTAGTAAGAGCAATATAATTAACTGTACATCGTCATTTAAGGTGACGTCACTAGCATAGCTCCAATTAATTATCTTATGACGTACACAGATGCTGGCCACCGAACAAAGATGCGCTTTGGTGACGTCACCGAACAAAGCTACAGACTACCAGTCATAATTACTGGCTCAGAGTACGTCAGGGTTTGCCTCATTCAAGGTGACGAAATCACATGTGACGTCACCAGAAATACAGGTTTTTTTCGTCATAATTGGAAGTCACCATACGCCAAGGTTGATTACTTCCGGAACATAGCTAGCTGACGTCGAAAGTCAGGGTTAAATATGACGTCATAATACATTAACTGTACCTCGTCATTCAAGGTAAATTAATTATCTTATGACGTCACGGCCGTCCTGCACAATTGTGACGTCTACCTTACATAATTACTGGCTCAGAGTACGTCAGGGTTTGGCTCATTCATTCAAGATTACGTGACCGAACAAACCTACCCATATACTACTCCAGTTCAACTGTCAGATGCTGCCATTGTTATTGTCATATCCCAGTGTTCTACGTGTGTATAGTTCATCACTGCTTACACAATACTAACCTGCCATTGTCATTGTCATTGTCATATCACAGTGTTCTACGTGTGTATAGCTCATCACTGCTTACACAATACTAACCTCGCATTTTTTTGTTTAAGTCAATTCGTCGCTTACTATCAAATTTCAGGCAAAGTGTTGCCACACCACTCCTTTCTGAAACTTAGTGTCGTTTTTCTCAAAAGGTATGGAAAGAACGGATTTCTCTCAGAAAAAGAGTTTTCAACTTATATACCCGTTCAATCATTTGGTACTGTCTGTATCCACGAATTACTACTCATCCTGTATATACGTTCGGGCTATACGCTTATGTACTAATTATGCTAATAGTGTTTTTTTTTGTGATTATAGAGGTTATATTTATAGGAAGAGTACCCGCATTGGCGTAGAGGGATAGTGGAAAACAATTTTGGAAAATCGCCCTCAATACACCTTACCTGAGATTCGAACCTGGATCTCTCCATCATCGGCAGTCTAGTTTACTACGAGAGTAGCACCTTACACCATGTGACCACTGAATCGGATCTCTGTGATAGTGTTTTTCGACTCTTGAAATATAATAGTAATACTTAGCACCGCGTCTTACTAATCATTCGGGATATACGCCTAGGTACTAATTACACTAATTGATAAGAAGTTGGGGAGGTTGAATTTAGAGGAAGAGAACCCGCATTTGCGTGGAGGTAGAGTGGAAAAACATTTATGAATAACCGTCCCCAGTTCACCCGAGCGAGATTATAACCTCAATCTCTACGTCATCGGTAGTCTATATTAACACAAAACTAGCGCGTTAGCTAACTGCGCCATCGAGGTGGGTTCTGACATTTAAATGCATGGGTCAATCGTAGTTTATTAAATCATTTTGTTGATTTAATCTTAAATGGAATACCAATACATTTTGTACGTCAATAGCCTAATTTTTTCTAGCGATTTTTCTTTCTAACCAAACTGTACCATTGCCCAAGAGAGAGTGCCCGAATGTACTAAATCTTACATCCTTTCCGTGGAGGGTTCTTTCCATGTGTCGATGAAATAAAATGATGGTGATAGTGAGTATGAGTGTGTGGAACCAATCGAAACACCTAAGCCTAACTTTGGCCTAATTAACCAAACCCTAGCTACCTTTGGGGTAATTCCGCTTTCAGGAAAAGTACCAGCCGGGAATCTAACACGGGAACCCTAGGTTTGTAGTCATGTACACTGACAACTCCACCAATGGGCCTGTTAATCGACAGATCAATTATTGAGATGACGTATGAATGGGTAAAACTAGATCTCAACTTTTAGAGGTGTCAGATATGATTGTTCTTATGAAAATTGGACTAAAGATTGAGTCATAACTATAACCCTTGTGTAAAACTCACCATATGATATATCAGCTAAGTCAGTGACTTTGGTTCTAGGCAATAAACCACCACCCTCTTTCAGCTTCTCTCTTCCTTCCTGTCCCTCTTCCCCCTAAACCTAGTCACCTCTGGCTCACTCCTGTGGACGCATCGAAGCGGAAGTCACTCAGAACCGATCGCTCAGTCGGTCCTTGAACGGCAATAAACTTGGAACACCCTTCCCCCCTCTAATTCTTTCTCTCTCCTTCCCTCGCGCACAAGCCACACTCACCATCCTCGTCAGACTACCCAAATATTGACTCCGTCTCCAGTTCTGATGAGCGAGATTATGTTTGCTCAGGGCTTTATACGTCGGCGGGGACTTCTTCTAGTGGCACTCCACGTACACTTTGGCACAAAGAAATACCGTCAGCGGCGAGCATTTAGTAACGGGGTAGACATAACACACACTATTTCACAACTACCCGCCTCGGTGGCGTAGTTGGCTCGACTGCCGAGGACTAGGAGATCGAGGTTTGAATCTCCCTCAGGTAAACTGGTGGGAGGGGATTCCGAATGGTTTTCCACTCTCCCTCCATGCAAATACGGGTTCACTTCCTCTATATTCAACCTTCCCAATTCCTAACCCATTAACGTAATTAGTACTTTAGCTTATAACCCGAAAGGGTAGTCATACGCTGTGCTGAATATTATTATTATTTCACACTCACGGCCCAAGGATTCACTCATTTTAGACTGACCTGCTGATGACATGGAAATCGGGGTCTGAATCTTGGTCGGATCCAATTAAGTTTTTTTTCGCCCTCAAATGGATTCACGCAAATTCGGATAGATTAACTTTAAAATACTTCCATCTTTATCCTTATCCTGTTATATTAATAATCATACAGGATGGGGCTTAAAGTGATCACACATTTATTTTAATAACACTATCTTAATTATTTTAACTATCGAATGCTTCAAATTAAAGACATATACTGTAGCCCTGTGGCTTCTTTGGTGCTGACTGACAGCGCACAGCTGACTTCTGACAGTCAACATTTAGGTATATACCTAAATTTTAACTGTCAGAAGTGACCGTTGCTAAACACATGTCTTAGCAGATCATTTGGTTCGGCGTAGGGATACATAATTTGGTCTAGTAACTTTTCAAAGCCAACAGCTCTCGGCTGTGAGCTGTCAGTTAGCACCAAAGAAGCCACGGGGCTACTGTAGTTATCAAATGTCTATACGTTCTGCCACACCCTATATATACATATAACCTGAAAAGGTTGTAAGACAAGGTGATATATTCTACACCCACATTTTGTAGGTTCACATAGCTGAATAATGTATTGTTCATGGTTTACTTTCGTGTTAGACTAGACTGCTGAAGACGGGGAGGATAGGGATTCGATCCCGGTTGGGTGCACTGAGGGTGTTTTTTGCTAAATAGTTTTCGACTCTCCCTTCACGCTAATGTGGGTGAGTTTCCTCTCAATAAAGCCTTCCTAATCCCTAATCCATTAGTGTAACTCGAACATAGGCTTACAACCCTGAATGGGAAGTAAGACGCGACGCTAAAAAAATATGTTTAGCGCTGCTTTTGTATTATCGGTTGGTTATACGCATATGTAGGCTATTAATTACGCTATTGTGAGGAAGGTTGAATTTAGAGAAGGTGCACCCGCATTTTCACCGGGAGAACGTGGAAAACCAATTATGATAAAAACATCCTCAACACACCTGATCGGGATCCGAAACCAGATTTCCCTGACATCGGCATTCCAGTGTATTGCGAATGTGATACCTTAGTCAATGCAGTCACCAAAGCGGTTGGGAATGATATTAAAGTTAGAAAAGTTAAATCTACTTTCATGTATTCATACGTCAAATCATGTAATATAGAAGTATCGCTTTAAGATAATAATGCGTCCTCGAGGTGTAGTGGTCAGTTCCCCTGGCTATGAACTTTGAGGTACAGGGTTAGATTCCCAGATGGTACCTTGGGTATTTTCCTCTCAAGAGGATTTATCGCAACTGTTACCAGGGGTTGATAAATTAGGATTAAGTTAAGACTCACCGGTTCCAAAACTCCTAGTCACCATCATCAAATCATCTCATTGCGGGTACGGCGTCTAGACAATCTCCCCTGGGCAATGTTCTGTACCAACAGAGCGGCTGATAGTCTACACATAAGGCGACCAAACCCTTATGTCATGTCCTTCCCGGTCATATATGTCAGACGATTAAAAAAATCTTATGATTTAAACTATCAGTATCTATCAAATAAAACTATACTATAAACTAAAGCAAAATGCTATATTATTATTAGCACCGCGTCTTACTACCCGTTCGGGTTGTACGCACTTACGCTAATGTGTAATGATAGGGTGATTGTGAGANCGTTCGGGTTGTACGCACTTACGCTAATGTGTAATGATAGGGTGATTGTGAGATGAAATGGAGGACCTACAGTTTAACGTGGAATCCGAACCACGGTGGAGGCCTGGCATTCCCCACATTCACAAGATGTCTTGTCAGAGGTGAAGGAAGGGTTTGGTAATCAGATAAATCTGTGCCGGGCAAAAATGCTATAAATTGAGGCCACAAAATATATGTATTTTCTAAATTACGTCACTACATATGAAAATTGTAATTGATGCTAATAAAGAGACCAAGTGTTTCACAGAGGCCTGGAGGCGAGCTCTGTAGCCTGCCCCTTTAAATAAGCTGTGTGAGTTATGGTTGTATTTAACAAGGGGAGACTCCTAGTCTCTGTTATCAGCGTTCACACTTCATGGCTCGCTGACACCATTACAGTTCTCTCACAGATCAACAAGGTGTTAACTCCACATGATATCCCTCCCGGGGCTAAAGCTACACAACTCCAATATAGTAGGATAGAAACCAACTGTTTCTTATGTCACTGTGTTTTACTATGTGTTCATAGTATACGCATTGATAATAACTACTTCAATAAGATGAGGAATGACTAATTTAAGATGTAATATACCCACATTTGCGTGTAAGTAGAGTGGGAAAACATTTAGTAAAAACAAACCTAAGTAGACCCGATCGGAATTCGAATCCCAATCTCCCAGTCGTCAGCCCTCTAGTCTATTGAGAGAGTGACTTCTTTAACCATGTGGCCACTGAAACGGAATGCAAGAACTTAGGGCGATGCCATACTCATTTATTATTTTTAATGGGTTTGAGGGGTAAAAAAAGAGTATTCTTTGTGTTAGATCGTGAATAATCTCCTAACAGGATATGGCAAGAAAAAAAACTTTATATCGCCATTTTTCAATTATCTCTAGATATAATTAATAGTGTTGTAATAAATGTTAATTTTTATAACACGAAAACTACGCCAGAATCAGTAGTAAACCCTTAAGTGACAGTTACATAAGTTACTTAAGGCGATTGGCCCTTTTCATTTGGCGTAGAAATACGGAGCAATGGGAACAAACCGTTATCTTCAAGAATTTTTATTGTTTTGCAATATTCTTTTTGAAAAAGGTTTGTTCTAGAATAGAAGTATGTTGATTACCATATACTTTTTATATAGGCAAATCCTCTATAATTTTAACAGTGATCAAATATCGATAAAATTGACATTTTTCAATAGAAATCTGCCGGATTCATAACAATAAATAAGAAAATGTAAAAATTAATTAACTATGAAGCGTTATCATAGAAGGTGCTTTGAGAATATTTTCATAAAAATTTACCCCGTTCTTGAGAAAATTGACATATCCAGACGTATGATTTTTCCGCAAGACCTGTCCGGTAGCTAGCGCCATCTACGGTTTTCTGTGGTCCATCTGTCCTTGTTGGCGCGGAAGGATATTTTGGTCGGTTGTGAAGCCATGTCACTACTTTCACTCTCCCGCCCACAATCCCACAAAATAGGTTTTAGACTTGCATTCGACAGGTTCAAGGGCCCTAAACCATTTTGATGTAATCATCCCTTAATTTACGTGATTTCTAAATTATGTCTTGTCACTCCTTAACACATTATCGTCATTTATTAAATAGGCGCATTATTATTATTATTATTATTAGCACCGCGTCTTGCTACCCGTTCGGGTTATACGCACTTACGCTAATGTGTAATGGTAGGGTGATTGTGAGATGAAATGGAGAACCTACAGTTTAACGTGGAATCCGAACCACGGTGGAGGCCTGGGATTCCCCAAACTCACAAGTTGTGATTAATACATGTCTTGTCAGAGGTGAAGGAAGGGTTTGGTAATCAGATAAATCTATGCTGGAACCGAGGATTGAACCCCGAACCCCCAGCACAGAAGTCCGACACCTTACCCCTAGACCGCCAGGTCACCAAGGCGTATTATCCAAACAGGAAGTAAAACTCCGTACTAAAAAGATGTAGTTGTATCAGTCTAGCTACCGTTGTCAATTAAAACCTTGTACATTCAAGGTCAATATTTAGAAAAATATAATGGAATTTCTGTAAAATACGGATCTTGAGGTATTTTAAAGCCATTCCCGTGTCAATGTTGAACTGGTGACTTCAGTACAAGCGTTAACCACCCAACTAAAGATTCTCCAAAAGACGCTGGCGTCAAGGAATGTAGGCGCTCTTGGTGATGGGGAAAGAAGAGACACCGAAGGCCTTGTCACGCGTCGTTAGGGCCGACACGAGGAATCTTGAAGGGTGGCGGGAAGGGGAGGGGGGAATGGTTTGTCGACGAAGGGCAGACAGCTTGTCTATATCGTGGGTTGGCGTTGTCGGGTGATGTTATAAGGGGAGAAATCTTGGATCTTGTATTTAGTTGTATTGCTTGGACTATGGACATGTAGATGTCACTCCCTAGATTCAAATAATTTAAAAAATAGAGACATTTACTAAATACTCGTAAAATTTGTGAAACGAATAATATACACTGTTATAAAAACCTTGAGAAAATAGGAACATATCTGGCCACCAAAGTGCATAACAATCAATTAATTTCACATTATTTTCAAAGACAGAAATTATTATATATGTGGTCGGAACTCAGTAACTACTGGTTTTATCAAAAGATATTTCAAATAAAAGATTGTTATTTTTAATAGTACTAAAACTTTACAATGATAAGTTTGTTGTATCTCAAATATTGGCGGGAATATGATCAGAATGGAATATATCCTCTCATGTAAATTGGCCTCAAAATTATTGTCATGGTAGAATTAGAAAGGCGTATAAAGTGCCTATTAATGAACTTCAGTCATTACGACAAATGATAACGTAAACGTGCGCAGAAACAACAGTCGCACAATGTCGGTCAACCCTCGTTCTGTCATTGCTTTCTTCGGGGCTGAAGGCCGTTAATTTGAACAAAATAAATAAATACAATATTTTCTTTAATACATACCCATTTTGTATTTATTTATATTTTTATTTAAATAGAGCGCTCTAGCTCAAGATAGGGATAGGGTGTGATGAGTCGGAATGGATAGAACTAGCTCAAGATAGGGGTAGGGTGTAATGAAGTAGGCTGGATAGAGCTAGCTCAAGAAAAGGATAGGATGTAATGAGGTGGACTGGATAGAATTATCTCAAGGTGGGGACAGGATGTAATTAGGTGGACTGGATAGAGAATTGCTCAAGACAATTTAGGTGGCGTACTTTTGTAAGTGCGGTAATAAACTTTCGAGTTCCAAATTCCATAGAGTATGTAGGCCTACAGTAAGTAAGTATCCCCAGCTTGGTGGTAAAGTGATCTAAGGCGTCAATCTCGCAATGAACTAGACTGTCAATTACTAGGATATCAGGGATGGAATAACGTACGGTTGTACTGAATGTTATTTTTCAAATGTGTTTCACCACTCTCCTTCAACGAAATGCGGTACACTTCTTATCAATTCGAGCTTCCTCATCCTTAACACATTAGTTTATTTAGCACATATTCGTAGAACCCAAACAGTTAGTTAGACACGATGATAGTAAAAATAATATATTTCTGTCTACAATTAATTTATTTTTCAAATTAAATTGTGGCCTCAACAATTTTGTGTTTTTAAAAGCTGAATAACGACTCTATCACTAACGCATCAAACAGGGAATGAAGCCAAAGCTTTTCGGATCTTATAAGTGCACTCCAAATAGGAACTTACTCCAATGCTAAAGTTATCGTTTCAAATTAATGGTCACACATTCTAATATGTCTAAGACTAGACTATCAATGATGGGAAAATCAGGGTTCAAATACCGATAGGAAGTATTGAGAGTGGTTTAAAAAAAAATGTTTTCGACTTTTTTTAAACATCGCGTTCATATACGTGTGCATATACGATAATTACTCTAATGTGCTAGATATAAGAAAGGAATTATTTTAAAGGCAAACTACAGGAATTTGCATGGAAGGATAGTGGGAAACCATATCGGGTAAAAATGACCCCAGTAGACCCAACCACCCACTTTTGTGGCCGCATGGTCTAACGCGCCACACTTGCAGTAGATTATATTGCCTATGACGGGGATATCCATGTTAAAATCTTGGTCGGGCGTACTCAGGGTGGTTTTTCAAAATGGTCTTCCAATTTCCCTCGGCGAAAACTCGGATATACTCCCTCTAAATATAGCTTTCCTGGTCCCTAAAAACAACATCTTAATTAGTATATAGCTCGAACGGGTAGTAATATGCAGTACTAAATAAATAAACGAAAAGAGAACCAACCTGGATTCGAGACACGTTCTCTTCATCATAAGCAGGCCAGTAGTAGCACTCGAGTGACATCTTAGATCAACAAACCTCTAGAGCGTGTCTTTCCACTCTTACTCCACGCAAATGCTGACACATTACCTCTAAATTCAACTTAATTATTAATACCTATCACAATTTAGTGAAATTTGTACATACGAGTAAAACCGAAAGGGTAGTGAGATAAAATGGCAAAAAAAAACACCAAAAAACTGGAATTCGATTATATATCTAAAGGGGGGGGGGGCGGGCTTTAGTCCTAATGGAAGCAGTAGCACCCCAGTGTCCAATCTCTTGCCTGTCACCTTACATCAGAGCACCCATACATCAAGTAGGAGTCAACTATGTATAGTACTGGAAAATAAAGAGTGGACACATGAGGAAATAGAGAGAGCCACATTCGTAACCAAACAATAATGGGTGAAGTGATGAACGTGTATGACTTTCCAACATTGGACGGAGCCTAATCCTTCATTGCCCAGTCAATACTTAGCTTTATCCTACTTGTATGAATATTATTATTATTATTAGCACCGCGTCTTACTACCCGTTCGGGTTATACGCACTTACGCTAACGTATAATGATAGGGTGATTGTGAGATGAAATGGAGGACCTACAGTTTAACGTGGAATCCGAACCACGGTGGAGGCCTGGCATTCCTCACATTCACAAGATGTCTTGTCAGAGGTGAAGGAAGGGTTTGGTAATCAGATAAATCTTTGCCGGGACCGAGGATTGAACCCCGGCCGTCAGCATAGAAGTTTGACACCTTAACCCCTAGACCGCCAGGTCACCGACTTTGTATGAATAAAGATGATTTGATGTTGCACTTCAACGTGAAAATCCCTCGAAACTTTGGTGATTACATTTCATAGGGACCACACTTTGAGTCTTTTGGTCAACATAAACATTAATTAAAATTTACTTCTACCATTTAATTTCAAGATGACAGCAATAAATAATTAATTAATTTCCTTTTAATCAGTTTCTGACTATCGGGTTTTTGCTACATATATATTCATATGAATAATATATATTTCAAATCTGAATTTTTCAAATGATTTTTTTTATAGGAACGGTTTCTGACTTTCTTACATGATTTTTATGTTTCATATTCTTCTTCCAAAAATCCATGTACAATTTCATAAACTGTAAGTCTTTCATTGTATATTGTATTTACAGACTCTTCGTGAGTCTCACTACTAATAGGGTAGTCGTCGACATTATTGTTTTCCCTAGAATTTGACGAATCAACCGACGACTCTTCACTTGGATCTCCAGAAACCAAGTAGCTTCCCCTTCTTAACCCTGGTTTTTGTTTTGTCAGGTGGGAAGACTCCTGTAGTAACTGTGACTGCAAGGCCAATTCTTCATCATCTCTTTTGTTTTCTTCAGTTCCCATATCACTTAGCGTATTACTGCCAAATGAGTCGCTCGACTCGTCAAAACTCTCCTCTAATAAGTCGTTCGAATCATGCTCATTTGACTCTAATAGCACAACGATTTGGTCAGAAGCTGTCGTATCTTCTTCTGCCGATTCAACATTATCCAGGGCTAACAGTTTAATGATTGGTCCATCAACAGTAGGCTCTGCGATGAATTCGGCCACTTTTAGAAGGAAATCTAATATTAAAGATAATTTCCGATACATTTTCAACTGTTTACAAGTTTGAATCAACATCAGAAGTAACTACCTTTAGCATTTTCGTTTGTTTGTATTTATTATTTGAAAATAAGGTTAAAATATGCTCTCAGGCTACATTTGCAAAAGTAGAAAGGCATGTAATGATATTCATAATAGAATGGTTTGATAATATTTTTACATTTTAGTGTTGACGGTAATTTGATTTTTTAAGCTGCATATTTCTCAACTTATTTCAAAGCATAGGCCTATAAATGTGAACTCGTTTTTACTTAATGTGTTTCTTGAATTTAAATCCAACCATCTTCAGTTTTTAAAGCCTAATTTGTGTTTATATGTTCAATGGATACGCCACACATTTGCACAAAACATGTTAGGTATTTAAAAATAAACATTTTATTGAATAAATGATAAATAGAATTACTGAAATTTTAATTGTATATTAGCATAACATTTGAACTAGAAGCGGTAATAAAGGATAAACATTCAGAGAATAATGCTGCCAACTATAAATATATTAATTATTTTTTTACAAAGAAGATATATTTTAACAAAGAGATTACAATTTAAAACATTTATGAGCTGTCTATAGAGGCAGCATCATCTTCACTAAGGATCTTAGTGCACTATAGAATAAAAAAGTGTTAGAACTTAGCTCGAATTAAATGGTACCTATTTATTAACTAAAGTAAATGTGAATTGTTGTAAGGTATTATCATAATAAACTACAGAAAATTATCATGGGTGTAACTTATGTGATCATATTAAATGTCAACAAATTATCATCACTATAATGTATTATAATTTATAAATTAAATATAATTAGTTTGATATATGTATCTATTTGTATAACTAACTTACTACAGTAGGGTTTCGTAGGAAGTATTTGGTTATTTGAAAGTCACAAAATTCCCTCGAACAATTGTAATATAATTATTCTAATGTCAAGACATGTGATCATACGAAAACTTTTTTTAGATGGTAACAATATCTATAGAATATTAATAGTAAAATAGTAAAATGTTATCAATATTGACCTAAAAAAAAAGTATTTTCTTAACCTTTCATCTTAAGAGAATCAAACACTTAGTCTTCAGTAGAGAATCAATGCTGTTAGGAACGTTTTTAGGAGGAGGGTTCATATGGGGGAGAAAGTAATTATAGGGGTGGTTATAACCCCTTGCCCTATTTATGACCACAACTCTTCTTCCCTCCAACCATGCCTTCGGTGAATCAAAAGAATTGAGAACTAGAATATCTCTAAACGTTCAGGGGTTTATTGTGATGCGCTTTTAGGTCCAGTTGTCCATTAGTCGACTCAAGGACTATATTGCTAGCTTGGAGTAAATTGTCTGTGGTTCAATCCCCGTCGGAGGTGTGTGCGATATTACTCTCCCCTCCGCCCGTTTTCACAGTGAAGTTTCTTATCTTTAATACTTGACCACGATCTTGAAATTCTTCCTCCTAATTATTTCTCCTCTCGTGTTGTTTTATTTTCCAGTGAAGAAAAAATAAGGGATTTTAATCCCATCCGTTAGTACGTATTTTTTTTTAAATTAATTCCCCATTTGTCTGTCGATCTCTCACTATATCCAAAATTCCTCATCCCTAGCACAATTATTAGTGTAAATTAATGGATATTCCAGGTAGATAAGATATGTTACATCAAAAAAGTACCTACTAAATATATATTAGAGTAAATAATTTCTCTCACTTAAAGTATATTCTAATTTATAATTATTTTGTATCCCCTTATTTGCTGGCTGAGCCAGCATCTAGCTAAAAACATTGTTTAAATAACTCACGATAGAGGCCACTAGCAATACTGAATGTGGCTAGTTCGATTACTTTACAATAGATGGCAGACGGTAGTTTAATCAAAATCAATAAACAAGTAAGGCGAAGGAAGTTTCATATGTGTAGAGCAGAGTAATTATTTTGTTTAATATTTCATCAGCCCAAGCAACCCATCTACTCCATAGTTTATAGTTTCACCAATGTCTTAAAAATATAATTTATATTAGAACCTAGCTTTATTAACTTTTTAATAAATACGCGCCGATTAGCGTATGACTTTTCCATTATGTTTGTTGTTATGCTCGTTTTAATTAAATTAACTAGTTTTGAATGATTACATAGCTTATGAATAGTAATTAATGACTTTATTAATAATATAAATATTCATAATCATATTATTATGTTTTATTTATGGATAACAATTAAATCTTTAGCCAGTTTTAATGAACTACAATTAACTAATTTTAAGACCAATTTAAATAAATTCTTTGTAAAAAATTGATTTTTTCTATTGGAAATTCAACATTCTGACTACTAATTTAGAAGGCTACAAATTTTTATTTTTGTAGCCCGCCTAGATAGCAAAACCATCATCAAACTATCTAAAAATAAATAAAACAAGCGTATTTGTGCCTTAAAAAGTAAAAACCCCAGAATTTGATTGGAAAAAAGAACTAACCTAAAGATGAGATTACCATTTATTTTGATCTTAGCCAAAAAAAATAAATATCATGTAGGTACTTTATGTAAATTGGCAGTATCAGTGTAGAATTTTTCTAGCTCCCCAAAATTAATATTGTACTCTTTGACCAGCGTTCTTTTTTTTTTTTTTTTTTTTTTTTTTTT
>CABFOV010000827.1:100662-140709 GCA_902141375.1 Timema poppense | reverse complement strand
CAATATTGTATGGGAATATTAACCAAGCATAAATTGTATAAGAACACTCTGGTAAATAGGTAATATCAGAAAATAAATATTAGACTAGAAAGGAAGAAGCAAAATATGTAACAAATATTACTATTTTGTAATTAACATGAATAAATCAGTGTAATTCTTCATCTGCTAAAATATTTTAAATGATTATTGACGTACTGTTTGGTTTTATATATATATATATATATAGTCAGTCTTAATATTTATTTTTCTAAACGAGATATATCCTTATTTATAGTTAATAAAAAAAAATTGTACGAGAGTCAAACCAAAATGGCTGCCATGTCATATAGATGTATAACCTAGCAATTGATTTGAAAGATACAACTCTTGCCATCTTTTAGCTGACTGACGAAGCAAGTTCGTTCCTCTTAGTAAATGGTGGTCCTCGAATGATAAGATGATACAAACAAACGACAATTTGAGGAACTAAAAACAATAATAGTAATTTAATTTCACAAAACAACAAAATAAAGCTATAAAGCTCAAAGCCATTTATAACAACTATAAAGAAACGCACTCTTATTCGTATCAAAAGAAAGTGAGAATTTGCATCATGGTATCATAAAAAATACTAGTAAACCTGTGAGGCTCGTACCATCCACCAGAGTTAATAGTAATAGAGAATATATAAAATATCATGGTGTTCGAATCAATAAAAGACTGATATAATATTAACTTATTTAGAACAATGTTGAGTTTTATTTAGTTAATGTAATATAACTAGTTTAACAATACTATTAAATCTAGAATATCAGTACAATTTGAGGGTCAGATATTTAAGTATGGTAGTACTAATTGTTTGAATGAGTAAAATTGAAAACACTAAGCACCAAACAATGATGTGTAATTGGTGAAAAACTATCTTTTCCCACCATGAGCATAGCTTTGTACACGTTTAAGAAAATATGTCATTCTAAAATTTAAAACGTAAGAAGCATGATTTTAAACCAAGAGAAAAGTAAATGAAGTATAATATTATCACTCTATATATTAATAGATTTCCTCATAGCTTTAATATTGTCTACCATTTAATATTTTATAAATTGACATGGTCTTGTCTATTTATTCAGTTTTATTTATCTATAAATTGATTTTTTTTAACACCACATCTTAATACTTGTTTGGGCTAAGGATGATGAAGGAATTATTTTGGTGGTAATCTATTCACATTTTCGTAGAAGCAGATTGGGAAACCATTCAGGGGAAATCATCTTTAGTAGACTTGACCGTGATTCGAACCTTGATCTACCCACCATAAACAGGCCAGTCCAACACGAGAGCGATGCCTTAGACCGATCAGCTACTGAAGTGGGTTGATTAACTAATTACACCACGTTTAACTACCCGTATAAATTATATTCATTTTATTACGCTAACGAATACGGGGATATCGGAGTTCGATTCCAGTCAGGTGCACTGAGTGTGCGTTTTCCCAATTTGTTTAACAATTTCCTTCCACGCAAATGTGGGTGTATTTCCTCTATAATAATCCTTCATAATTCCTCACATATTAGTGTAATTAGCGTATAGGCGTATTGCCCAAATGGTAGTAAGACGTGGAGCTAAGAAAACAATATTACGCAAATAGGGATGAGGATGTTATACTAAGAATAATTATATCACATTTCCATGTAGAGAAAGAGTGGGAAGACATTTAGGATAAGTCACATTCCGTACAACCAGCCGGGACTCAAACCCCGATATCCTTAACAAGCAAACCAAATCAAACAAGCTTGATAAGTTGAGAATGAATCAAGATATTTTTATGTCTTCATTATAATTAAAAATCAAACTAACTAAAATTAGAAAATTATTTCTCTGTTAAGGTTAAAAATAAAGGATTCTTTTTTTTTTGTTTTACAAATATTAATCCGCTATGCTACCACTTTCTTCGAACTAAGGTCTAATAATTTCTGATCATAAGATATTTAGTGAAGATGATGCTGACTCAATAGTTAGCTTATAAATGTGTTCAATTGTAATCTCTTTGCTAAAATTTATTTTATTTTTAAAATGTATAATATTTTTATATTTGGCAGCATTGCTGTCTGAATGTTTATCCTTTTTATAGCTAGTTCAAATTTTATGCAAATGTCAATTATTAAAATTTCAGTAATTCCATTCATCATTTATTCAATATAATTTCTACATTTTTACATACCTAAAATGTTTTGTGGAATTTTGTGGCGTATTTATTGAGCATATAAATCACAAACTAGACTTTACAAACTAAAGATGGTTAGATTTAAATTCAATAAACACATTAAGTAAAAACAAATTCTCATTTATATGCTATAAAATAAATAAGAAAATATGCAACTTTAAATTCAGATACTGTCAATATTAAAAGGTAAGAATTCTACTAAATCATTATGTAATGAATACCATTACATGCTTCTCTAAATATGCAAATGTATAATATGTTAACCTTATTTTTACATAATAAATACAAACAAATAAAAATGCTAATGGGGTATACTTCTATGTTGATTCAAACTTATCAACAGTTGAAAATGTATCGGATATTATCTTTAACATTTGCTTTCCTTCTAAAAGTGGCCGAATGCATCGCAGAGCCTACTGTTGATGGGCCAATCATTAAACTGTTAGCGCTAGATAACGTTCAATGGGTAGAAGATACGACAGATTCTGACCAAAGCGTTTTGGTATTAGAGCAAGATTCTGATTATTCGAGCTACTCACTAGAGAAGAGTTTTGATAAGTCGTCCGACTCAGATAATAGGGATACTCTAACTGGTACGGGAACGGAAGAAATCAAAGGAGATGATGAAGAACTGGCCTTGCAATCACAGCTACGGCAGGAGTCTTCTCACCTACCAACACAAAAACCAGCGGTGAGAAGGGGAAGCTACTTGGTTTTTAGAGATCCAAGTGATGAGTCGTCAGTTGATTCGTCAAATTCTAAGAAAAACAGCAATGTTGACGACTACCCTATTAGTAGTGAAACTCACTCAGAGTCTCTAAATACAACATCCGCAGAAAACTTTATAAATGATGAGTTGGTATATGAACATTCGGAAGGAGAATATCAAACAGGAAAATCAATAGAGAAATCAGAAACCGTTACAATAAAAAATCAACCGAAAAATTCAGATTTAAAAATAGAACATTCCTATGAATATAAAAATAAGGACACGAAGGAGGAAATGTTGGGAAAAGAGCACATCTACAATGTATTCCCTAAAACCCCTAGTATAAAATATGTAACAAGAGTACCTACTGAAGAATTTATAGATCAATCTAAAAAAGAGGAGTCTAAGAAAAAAATTGATTTCACACAACTAAAAAATCTCTTGATATCACCTATCCAGATAAGGTCTGATAGAGATCCTGCAAAAGAAACTAGTAAAGAAGAAGAAATTAATATTTTAAAATGTGATTCGAAGCAAATTCTAAATTCTAAAAGTCAAATACAAGGCAATATAAAACATAAAGAAGAGTCTTTAGATGAAGATCAAATAAAGACAAACAATAAAACACCGCCTAAAGATGAATTAATGGAAGCTGTGAGCCATAGAGAAGTTCTTGGAGCAGTTGCCAGACCAATGCAGGAATTATTATATGACGACTCAATATATAAAGATATCAGCAAAGAGCCAACTGAAGAATCTTGGATCAGCGAAAATACAACAGATTATGAGTCAACTAGTGAAGACTCATGTATTGAAACAATTATCACTAAGTATTTTGATAGCTATCAACAACCAAAATACACGGGTGAAAATATAAAACCATTGACCTTAAGTAATGTGACGATGACAGAAAGGCTAAATATGGTTGATCAAGGGTCTATGACTGAAAATAAAAGTCTAGTTGAACAAGACAAAATAACTGAAAGGCAAAGAATATTTGAACAAGAAGATATGACTGAAAGTAAAAGTATTGTAGAACAAAAAACCCTGGCTGAAATACCAACTATGATTGAACAAGAAAATGTGCCTGAAAGGCAAATTATGGTTGAACAAGAAACTATCATTGAAAATAAAAGTATATTTGGACAAGACACTATTAGTGAAAGTCAAAGCATGTCTGGTCAAGAAACTATCAGTGAGAGAAGGGAGTGTGTTTATAAAATTGCTATGACTGAATTTAAGGATCAAATGATCGATCTAGATCCCGATAAAATAGAATCAAAGAAGAAGACACCACAGAGAGATGAGCTAATGGAAGCTGCGAGGCATGAAGAAGTTTTTGGGGCAGTGGCTGGACCAAGGCAGGAATACTTAAATGACGACTCAATAGACAAATATATCAGCAAAGAGCCAACTGAAGAACCTTGGCTCAGAAAAAATACGACAGATGATGAGTCAAGTAGTGAAGACTCATATGTTGAAACAATTATCAATAATAATTTTGATAGCTATCAAAGGCCAAAATACAATGAAGAAAATACAAAAACATTGACTTTAAGTAAAGAGACAATGATGGAGAGGCTAAACATGGTTGAGCAAGGTTCTATGACTGAAAAACAAAGTCTAGATGAACAATACACAATGACTGAAAAGCAAAGTCTAGATGAACAATACACAATGACTGAAAAGCAAAGTCTAGATGAACAATACACAATGACTGAAAAGCAAAGTCTAGATGAACAATACACAATGACTGAAAAGCAAAGTCTAGATGAACAATACACAATGACTGAAAAGAAAAGTCTAGATGAACAATACACAATGACTGAAAAGCATAGTCTAGATGAACAATACACAATGACTGAAACGCAAAGTCTAGATGAATCAATACACAATGACTGAAAAGCAAAGTCTAGATGAACAATACACAATGACTGAAAAGCAAAGTCTAGATGAACAATACACAAAGACTGAAAAGAAAAGTCTAGATGAACAATACACAATGGCTGAAAAGCAAAGTCTAGATGAACCATACACAATGACTGAAAAGCAAAGTCTAGATGAACAATACACAATGACTGAAAGACAGATTATTGTTGAAGAAGAAGCTATGACTGAAAATAAAATTAGTGTGGATCAGGAAACTTTGGCTGAAAGACAAAGTATGGGGGAACAAGAAACTTTGGCTGAAAGTAAAATAATGGGTGAACAAGAAATCGTAACTGAAAGTCAAATTATGGTTGATCAAGAAAGTGTGGCTGAAAGTCAAGTTATGTTTGAACAAGAAGCCGTAGGTGAAAGGCAAAGTATGGTTGAACAACAAACTGTGGATGAAAGTAAAATTATGTTTGAACAGGAAATCGTAGCTGAAAGTCAAAGTATGGTTGAACAACAAACTGTGGCTGAAAGGAAAATTATAGGAGAACAAGAAACTGTGGCTGAAAGGCAAAGTTTAGTTGAACAAGAAACTGTGGCTGAAAGGCAAAGTTTAGTTGAACAAGAAACTGTGGCTGAAAGGCAAAGTATAGTTGAACAAGAAACTGTGGCTGAAAGGCAGAGTATAGTTGACCAAGAAACTCTGGCTGAAAGGCAGAGTATAGTTGACCAAGAAACTCTGGCTGAAAGGCAGAGTATAGTTGACCAAGAAACTCTGGCTGAAAGGCAGAGTATAGTTGACCAAGAAACTCTGGCTGAAAGGCAGAGTATAGTTGACCAAGAAACTCTGGCTGAAAGGCAGAGTATAGTTGACCAAGAAACTCTGGCTGAAAGGCAGAGTATAGTTGACCAAGAAACTCTGGCTGAAAGGCAGAGTATAGTTGACCAAGAAACTCTGGCTGAAAGGCAGAGTATAGTTGACCAAGAAACTCTGGCTGAAAGGCAGAGTATAGTTGACCAAGAAACTCTGGCTGAAAGGCAGAGTATAGTTGACCAAGAAACTCTGGCTGAAAGGCAGAGTATAGTTGACCAAGAAACTCTGGCTGAAAGGCAGAGTATAGTTGACCAAGAAACTCTGGCTGAAAGGCAGAGTATAGTTGACCAAGAATATGTGGCTGAAAGGCAGAGTTTAGTTGACCAAGAAATTATGGTTGAAATTCAAAATATAGTTGAGCAAGAAACTATAACTAAAAGAAAGGAGTGTGTTTATAAAATTGCTATGACTGAATTTCGGAGTCATAGGATTGATGTATCTCCCGAAAGAAAAGAATCCAACAAAAAAATGCCACATTATGATATAATAGTATCTGAAATACATGAAGATGTTTTTGAGGCAATAAGAAGGCCGATAAAAGAACCATTAAATAAAGATACGACAGTTAAATATATCATCAAAGAACTATCAAGAGAATCTAGGCATAGCTTAAGTATGGCAGATGAGGATTCTAGTAGAGATGCATTTAATGAAATTTTAATGAGTCAATTAGGTGAAAAAGAAACCGAAACTCTAAGACAAACTATGGGTGAACAAGAAACTGTGGCTAAAATACCAACTATGGGTGAACAAGAAACTGTGGCTAAAATACCAACTATGGGTTGAACAAGAAATCGTGGCTGAAAGACCAACTATGGGTGAACAAGAAATCGTGGCTGAAAGACCAACTATGGGTGAACAAGAAAATGTGGTTGAAAGACCAACTATGGGTGAACAACAAACTGTGGCTGAAAGACCAACTATGGGTGAACAACAAACTGTGGCTGAAAGACCAAATATGGGCGAACAAGAAACTGTGGCTGAAAGACCAACTATGGGCGAACAAGAAACTGTGGCTGAAAGACCAACTATGGTTGAACAAGAAATTGTGGCTGAAAGACCAACTATGGATGATACAAGAAACTGTGGCTGAAAGACCAACTATGGGTGAACAAGAAACTGTGGCTGAAAGACCAACTATGGGTGAACAAGAAACTATGGCTGAAAGACCAACTATGGGTGGAAAAGAAACTGTGGCTGAAATACCAACTATGGGTGAACAAGAAACTGTGGATGAAAGACCAACTATGGGTGAACAAGAAACTATGGCTGAAAGACCAACTATGGGTGAACAAGAAACTGTGGCTGAAAGACCAACTATGGGTGGAAAAGAAACTGTGGCTGAAAGGCCAACTATGGGTGGACAAGAAACTGTGGCTGAAAGACCAACTATGGGTGGAAAAGAAACTGTGGCTGAAATACCAACTATGGGTGGAAAAGAAACTGTGGCTGAAATACCAACTATGGATGGACAACCAACTGTGGCTGAAAGTCAAAGTATAGTTAAAGTAGAAACTATGACTAAAAGAAAGGAATGTGTTTATAAAACTGCCATGACTGAATTTGAGGGTCAGAAGATTTATCTAGCCCCCAAAAGAAAAGAATTAAAAGAAAATCAACCAAATAATGATATGATAGTATCTGAGAGACATGAAGTTATTGAAACAGTGGGACGGCCAAGAAAACTATCAAAGAAAGAAACAACAGTTAAATATATCATCAAAGAACCGTCTAAAGAAACTAGGCAAAGCTTAAATAAGGTAGATGAGGTTTCAATTATTAAAGACGTGTTTAATGAAACTTGTATGAGTAAATTAGTTGAACAAGAAACTTTGGCTGAAAGACAAATATTGGGTGAACAACAAACTGTAGCTGAAAGTCAAATGATAGTTGAACAAGAAACCGTGTCTGAAAAGAAAATGATAGTTGAACAAGAAACTATGACTAGAGGAAAGGGGTGTGTTTATAAAATGTCCACGACTGAATTTGGGGGTCAAATCATTTATATACCTCCCTCCAACAACAAAATATTACATTATGATATATTATCTGAGAGAAACGAAGACATTTTTGAGGAATTGCGAAGCCCTGGAAAAGAAACTTTAAAAAAAGAAACTACAATTAAATATATCCTCAAAGAACCATCCAAAGTATCTATCCACGGCATAAGTACGCTAGTTGAGGATTCAATTAGTAGAGACGCATTTAATGAAACTTTTATGAGCAAAATAGATGAACAAGAAATTGTGGCTGAAAGACCAATTATGGGTGAACAAGAAACTGTGGCTGAAAAGCAAAATATAGTTGAACAAGAAACTGTGGCTGAAAGGCAAAGTTTAGTTGAACAAGAAACTGTGGCTGAAAGGCAAAGTTTAGTTGAACAAGAAACTGTAGCTGAAAGGCAAAGTATAGTTGAACAAGAAACTGTGGCTGAAAGGCAAAGTTTAGTTGAACAAGAAACTTTGGCTGAAAGGCAAAGTTTAGTTGAACAAGAAACTGTGGCTGAAAGTCAAAGTTTAGTTGAACAAGAAACTGTGGCTGAAAGGCAAAGTATAGTTGAACAAGAAACTGTGGCTGAAAAGCAAAATATAGTTGAACAAGAAACTGTGACTGAAGGGCAAAGTATGGGGGAACAAGAAACTTTGGCTGAAAGGCAAAGTATAGTTGAACAAGAAACTGTGGCTGAAAGGCAAAGTTTAGTTGAACAAGAAACTTTGGCTGAAAGGCAAAGTATAGTTGAACAAGAAACTGTAGCTGAAAGGCAAAGTATAGTTGAACAAGAAACTGTAGCTGAAAGGCAAAGTATAGTTGAACAAGAAACTGTAGCTGAAAGGCAAAATATAGTTGAACAAGAAACTGTGACTGAATGGCAAAGTATGGGGGAACAAGAAACTGTTGCTGAAAAGCAATGTATAGTTGAACAAGAAACTGTGGCTGAAAGGCAAAGCATAGTTGAACAGGAAACTGTGACTGGAGAGCAAATTATAGTTGACCAAGAAACTATGACTAAAAGAAAGGAGTGCGTTTATAAAATTGCCATGACTGAATTCGGGGGTCGAAACATTGCGTTACCTCCTGATATAAAAGAGTCCAAAAATAAAATACCACTTTATGATATGATAGAATCTGAAGGACATGAAGTTTTCGAGGCAATGGGAAGGCCAATAAAAGAATCATTAAAGAAAGAAAATAAACTCACATACGCCCTCGAAGAACCTTTGAAAGAATCTAAGAATATCATAAGTATGGTAGATGAGTATTCAATTAGTAGAGACGCGTTTGATGAAACTTTTACTAGCAAAAAACATTTTGAGGATTATCAACAGCCAAAATTCACCGTTAAAAATATTATATCAACATCTTCGGATAGAGAGACGATGACTGAAATAAAAGAGTTTGTTAATCAAAGTGCCATGACCGAATCTAGTATGAAAATAAACAGCCAGATCGAGATGAATAACAAATATACTATGACTGAGAATCTGGAAACTCCGAGTGGTGCTAAGAAAATAATGGAAAAATTTGAAGAAAAATTCAGGTTCAAAACTTACACAAAGTCACCTGTACCTATTAAAAAATTACAAGAAAATCACCAAACAAGATCTGAACCATCTGTCGAATACTGTACCATTCATGTAGATGGGCCTAAAGATGAACGTGAGGTAAAAAGAATAGGTACGCGCCATCTAAAACATAAATCGGGGAGCAATGCAACGCGATCAAGCTCTGCGCCTCGTTTTGATTTTTGTGGCACACATTTAAAATCCTACACAAACAAAGATGGCAAACGGTCAAAATCTCCACAGACATATAAGCAAAACACGAATCAGGTATTCATGACTAATATGTTTTCTTCTGTATTGGCTTATTATAATGAGGTGCAGATGGAATACAAAAAATCACTTTTGGAATATTATTCTTTTCACGATAATATCAGAAATTGCAAGTCTAATTTACTGCCATTGAAGAGAGGCTTGCCATTTGGACCATTGAAAGAGGAAGAATATGAATCTCCTCCTATTACTTACTATTATGATGAAATTATTGAAGCTTATAAAAGTACGTTGGACTGTCTTTATGATTACTATTGTCTTTCTGGTAAATATGACATTGAAAAGTCATTATAAACAAAAATACAACGGAAATAAGAATTTGTCTGAAAATAGATTCAATTGTTCATATAAAGTGTTGAAGTTAATACGTTAAAAAGCTGATTAGAAAATTGAAAGTTTATTTTAATAAAAAATATTCTCATCTGAAAAATAAATACAATTATGTTTGCAAGTTTTTACTATAGTGTCTTGGATATAAATATGTAGATCAGTTATAAATAAATATGTACTAAAAAACCTTCATATGATAAAGGTATGTTTACATTTATTGACCTGTTAAAAACTTGATTTAGTGACCGCATAGTCTAAGCCGTCAATTCTGCAATAAACTAAACTGCCGATGATGGGGAGATCGGAGTTCGAATCCTGGTCGGGTTTACTGAAGGTGGTTTTTCCAAAAGGGTTTTCCACTTTAGTTCCACGCAAATGCGGGTACACAAACTATGAATTCAACCTTCCTCATCCTTAAATCACTAGTGTAATTAGTATATGTGCGTATAGCTTGAACAGGTATTAAGATGTGATGATAAAAAAATTAAAAGTTAAAAAACTACAGTCAGAGTTAATTAAATGAATGCATTGATACATGGTTAATCATAGTTGTGTTTTTTTAACAACTTAAGAATTCTCTACATCATTCTACAGGTAAAAATGTATCCAAACAAAGACAATATAGTGTAATTTGTAACGGAAAAGTCATATCCTGACAAAATATTCTATAAATTATTTTGTCTAAATGGTTTTGCAATCTTTGCCCAGGCAAATGGAAGTATATTTCCTCAAAATATAATCTTCCTCGACCCAACTAGATTATAGGAATTCAAATGTTTATTGCAAGGATAGTAAGGTGTGATAGGAGGAAAAAATTATTATATATCTATTCAATTTCATATCCTCGTAAAAAAATCTGTCGCATAAAGATAAAAAAGCTAGTTTTAATATAATTTAATTACAAATCCAAGAGGTATACTGGGGGCAAATCCTATATCATGTGCATTTCCTTAGTTATGATTTGATAATTTTATCTAAAATTATAATAAATTTACTAATGTCTTGTTAGTTATTGAAATAATTTTATAAGTACAAATGTTATGGATAATTTAAAATCAAGCACTTAATTCTTTCACACTTTAAATAAAAAATCAAATTATCCAAACAAAAACCGGTAAAAAAAACTATCTTCACGAACTAAATTCTCTTTGTTCTTAAAGTTCACCTTGAAACTGTGATTTCAAAGCACTTTTCTAAAAGGAAAATATTATGTCATTTTTTTTACTATGGTATATATAAAACTATCACTTAACTGCTAACCCAATATCATATTCCAAAATGCTTCTACATGATATTTATAAAATGGATGAGAAGTTAAAAGAAAGTTGTCAGACACTGTAGTAATGAATTCCTAAATTTGTTTTGACCAAACCGTTAACTTTCAAAACTTTTCGAAAGGTTGCAAACCTGAGACAGAAGTTTATTTTGTTTGATATTACGTAATCCAGCCCTTGCCCTATAACGACCAGGCGCCACCATCTTCAACACAAACACGTAACGAGGACTTTTTGTCTCAACTTTGAAAATAGGATAAAATAAAATTATTATTTTTTTGTATTCGGGATGAGTCGATTTCTTTTTAACGATGTTGTTGTTTGTTCTGAGTGTTTAATCATTAAAATGTTTGGATGCATTATATCTTCTCCTTCTTACAAATTTAAAATTACCTATAGTTATTTTTTTCATAAAGGTTGTTAATTCTCTACTCTTAATAATTTTTTGAAATTTCACACATATGCCTTATTCTGATAATACTAAGAATAACTGAGAAAAACTTTTAGATTCCTTATAAAATATTTATAATATAAAATAAAGCAAGAGTTGCATATAGTGAAATTAATTAAACCAATAATGTTAATTATATATGATACTCACAGTTAAATATAATATTTAATTAATATAATAGGCCTATTAACAATAACTATAGTTACTAAACGTGACTGTAACCATATTGTATGCAACTAAAATGCGAATAAGCTATTTATTTGTAGTTATTTAAACGTTTTAAACTCATACAATAAGATTAGGAAATCTTAAAATTTCGTTGTTGACGAGATAACTACATTTCTAAAAATTAAACTTTCAAAAAGCACATAAAAATAAATATCTACTATCTTTTCGAAATTATAAAGAAATCTCGTTTCCGTGAATGTGTGTGAAAACTACCAACTTTAAGATACAGGTGAAACCGATTATTTTGTGTCAAAAATTGTTATGTCATTACTAATAAAATACAATGTTTATCTCAAATATTTACAGTTTAATACAGTAGTGAAATAAAATTTTACAACCTGATAATATTACAGCTTTATATATATGGTTTACACAAACTAACTTTTTTTTTTACTAAAGCTTTCTCTTTTTCTCTCTTTTTTACCTCTTCCGCATGTGGAGACCTTATGTCTGGTCGTCTAGGCTCCAGTATTCAACCCAAACCTTCTTTACTCCCTCCACTTTTCCTGACAAATACTACCGTAGTAGTAGTACTAGTAGTAGTAACTCTTGGAGTGATAACGCTACATCGTCAGCAACATCGTCTCAACTAATCATGGAGGCAGAAAAAATATATATATTTCAGCGCTCAGTTGAAAACAAATACAATATTAGGATGTTATAAAAAAATATAAGAAATAAAAATTTTAAAACTGTAATCTTAATAGATGTTGACAAAAATCATACAAAGAAAAAGTTTGAATAAATCTTTGCTTTAAAAATGTCATCGGTCGATTTGCATCAACCATGAAAAAGGTTTTCATTTTAACCGAATAATGTTTTTCTAATCATGTTTGATAAATTTATTATGGGTTAATTTATTATTAAAAATAAAATAGGTATATTTAACTTTAAGTTAATACCTTTTCAGTGCCAAAGTTTGATAAATACAAAGCAAATAACATTTTTATAATATTACCCACATATTGTAGCTATTTAATCTAATAGTGATGATTGATTATTAAATAACAATAATTTTAATATTTTTTTTTTAGCACCGCGTCTTACTACCCGTTCGGGTTATACGCTTTAAGTAGTAATTACTCTAGTGGATTAGGAATTGGGAAGGTTTAATTAGAGGAAGTGAACCCGCATTTGCGTGGAAAACCATTTAGGAAAAACCACCCCCAGTTCATCCAACCGAGATTTCGAACCTCGATCTCCCCGTCCTCAGCAATCGAGCTCAACACGACAAGCGCGTTAGCCAACTACGCCACCGAGGCGGGTTATTAAATAACAAAGCTATTGATTTGTTAATTACGGTTATAGCCATATCTATACAACAAATTATTTAAATTTAAAAATGATACTTTGACATGGGAATCGAACCAGGGATCTTTTGCTTAGCACGCCAATGCTCTAACCACTGAGCTATCCAGAAACTGTCTAGTATACAAGTTCATTCTTTACTCATATTTTAAGGCAGAGTCTAAGCACGGGGCTGACTCCTGTATTGGCAAAGATCCCTGGTTGGATTTCCATGTCCAGGTTTCATTTTTCAATTTGAAGAATATAATAATGGTAAGATGAAATGCAACATTATTTGTCGGTTGAGCAGATTAGAAATAACTTATTAAAAAAAAACCATCCTCAGTAGACCAGGACTAGATTCTATCTCGGTTCTTGACTATTATGGTTATAGAGAGGCATGCCACTAAGATCATTCTTCCTGGAACTAGATTGGTTGTGAGATGAACCCAAACACATGCACTTTGGCCCAGTTTCATAGTCAAATTTAGTACGCCTCAAGTGCGGCGCTACACTAAGTACATGACGACACCAACCTAAACCAGAATGGAATGGGCCAGTTTCCTATGTGAGAACGGCCCATTCCATTTTGGTTTAGGTAGGTGTCGTCATGTACTTAGTGTAGCGCCGCACTTGAGGCGTACTAAATTTGACTATGAAACTGGCCCTTAAGAGAACACTGTCAGGAGTTAGCTTGGATTATTTTTTGAACTCGATAGATGATAGTTTAATACTACTCGAGGCTGGCATCTTAGCTCAGCAGGTGTGGTTTTTGGTCTACTTAACTAAAACCATAAGTGAAATTAACTTCATTTTCCGCAGTGAGGGCTTAACGATCCCCTTGGCTGAATGTTAGTTTGTAAGTCGTGGGCTGATTTAATCAAAAAGTTTAAAAAGTATAATTTATAGCACCAAAAACTAAAATAAATAATGTAATCACATCCGATAAAGTTTTTCTTTTTCTCCACATCTTACTACCCACGCATTTAATTACTATAATAGAATGGGTATAAGCAAAGTAAAGGAAAAAGGTACCCGTATTTGCGTGAAGGGAAATGGAAAACAGTTTAGAAAATAACTAAATAATGTTTATACAAATTTAAAAAAACTTGTCTGGGTAATTCTTCGAACCTAGGTCAAACAATGTGCTTACATTCCATTTAAAATGAAAGGTAAGCAAGCTTACATTACACATTTCCGCTAAAATGTATGTTGAAAAATAGTACTATAGTATCAGCAATCAAGGGAAGACTTAATATATTTCAGGATGATAAGAAGTGTATATAATGAATGCGAATGGAATTAGATACATTTAAGAAATGTATGTGGAAAGACTCTTATTGACGAAATGGTTGCTGAAGGAGTACGGTTGTAAAAGGAATACAGTCGGTAAATGTGAAAGAAGCGTATTACGTTGGTTTGGGCATATTGAGAAGATGAGTGTGAATCGAATGACTAAGCAAATATATGAAGGTAGAGTGTGTCTGGATCAAAAGGAAGGGGTAGGTCATGTAAGACATGGATAAATATTTTAGAGGAGAGTGTGTAAAAGAGAAACATTAAAGAGTTTTAAGAATAAAAGAGCATGTATGACTCAGTATATGGATGTTATTGAAGCGAATAGGGTAGGCCTATGAAATGAAATGAAAGTGTGGTGAAAGTCGGTGAGGGGGGATTAAGTATGGGGTTTTTGTTTTTAGAGATATATGGCCTGTTTCTTGCCTAACCTGTAAGGGGGCAATCAAGCAAGCAGTTAGTTTTTATTATTTTTAGATACACCCTATGTATAATATATGAGACTGACGTCTCAAAGCACTGGAACAGCTGTTAATCTCTATGAATACTATTGAATTAAGTATTAATCTGCTTTCTCTCTAACTTTATCACCAAAGAAAAATATTTAACTCGAATCTAAGAAGAAACTTTGGGAATTACATCAACCTTATAACTCAAAGATAAATCTCAAGACTGTGATGACAATAAGAAAAGTACATAATTATTTACACGAGGTAATTAACATGTTTTAAATGGAGGGAGCGACGACTACTCTTCACAGAACTATTAGTATATTCTGTAATACATACTTTTCCTTTAGGAATTTTTTTTTTCTTTTATCCACCACTATCAATATCAATATGAAGGTTTGAACGATTTTAATTGTATACAGAAATGGATAAGTCTTCGTATAAAAGCGGTTAGACCAATTTATTTTTATTTTAACAACGCGTCTTGCTATCCGTTCATGCTTTACTCTTATATACTAACTATACCAATGGTTTTAGTGGTTAGGAAGGTTATATTTTGAAGAAATAGAGTGGAAAACTATTTTTTTTAAAAACTCTCAGTACACTTGAGCGAGATTCGAACCTCAATCTCTCCTTCATCGGAAATCTAGTCTACTGCGAGACAAGCGCCTTAGAACATGCGGCCACCGAATTAGGTTTTAAAAAGTTAATGTTAAACATATATATATTTCAGTATTTGTATGAAGTAATTGGTTTTTAACATTCTGTGTTCAAGCTTTAATCCAAATCCATATGCCAGCTCTTGTTAAAGATTAAAACATTTAAATTATCAATCATCGTGTAGGTTTCACAGCTCATTCTCCTTAACTTTCAGGTTAAATCTCATAATTTTTTCTTACTGTTAAAAATAAACCATGCTAATAATTCCCTTTGAACTAAACGGAGAAAAAATAACTAAAAAAATATAAATCAGAAAAGGGGTACTACTTCAATTCAGGCCATGTTTATTCGTCCAAGTTTGTATGGACGCATTCCTGTGTTTCTGTCGTCAGGTCCATTGATTCTTACACATTCCAGTAACCTATATTGTAAGCCCATACCTAATGTTCTCTCTTTTTTCTGTTATTTATAGCTTTATTATGCCAAAAGAAAGAGAATAGAAGGGAAAAGACCGATAAATACAATAGTCATGTATTAAGGTGGGATTGCACTGACCGTGAGATTGTTTTCATTTTTTTTAAAAAGTTTTGTAACACCTTGTTTTAAATATTATGACATAAGTAGATGCGTTCAGTTTAATATACGAAAAATAATAATCACTATAGCTCCTAAATAACTTGTTTTGGTTTTGGTATCTGACTAATACATTTTCTATTAGTTACAATTTATTGTTCGTGATTATGGATATAATCAAATAATCCAAATATATTTATATTATAACTTAATAATGTATGATTTATATGTTTGTACAACGTTAGATAATTAATCATCTTTGAGTTTGAAAGTTTAGTGACACGAACAAACATAATATACACTTTGCTGAGAGAAAAATTCAAAACGGTACGTTTTACATTTTGGTGAAAAGGTAGAACAGTAGAGTAAATTAACTGTTTCTAACCTAATATGTGAGCTAAGAAGATTTGTTTCAATCAATATTGTAAAAGTTGTCTTTAACAAAATGCCTATACATTTCATATTCCTTTTTTTATTACCCTAAAAACCTACTTCGGTGTCCGCATACTCTAAGGCGTCACTATTGTGTTGAACTAGGCTGCCGATGACGGAAATTAGCCTTCGAATCTCTGTTCTGTCAGTGGATTTTTCCCACATTGTTTTCCACTTTCCCTCCACGCAAAATCGGATAAATTTCTTCTAAATTCAACCTTTATCGTCTACAAATCATTAGGGTACTTATTACTCATGTTATTATTATTATTATTACCATTATTATTAGCACCACGTCTTACTACCCGTTCGAGTTATACTCACTTATCGCTAATGTGTAATGGTAGGGTGATTGTGAGATGAAATGGAGGACCTAAAGTTTAACGTGGGATCCGAACCACGGTGGAGGTTTGTCACTCCACATATTCACAAGATGCGATTAATACACGTCTTGTCAGAGGTGAAGGAAGGGGCCAAGGATTGAACCCCGTACCCCAGTACAGAAGTCCGATCCCTTACCCCTAGACCACCAGGTCACCCTTTTATTACTTATACTTATTACCTTAATAGGTAGGAAGATGCGGTAAGAACAAAACCTAAATGTTACTTATAATAAAGATTAAAATCAATATAATTACATTTCAAAATCTTCCTCGCTTGTCATTATAAATATCTTTTCTTTACAAACAATAAATCATGGTATTTTATTTTCAGGTTTATTTTAAAGCTAGGAAAAAAAATAAAAAATCCTGAGCCAACGAAACTTAATGTAGTGGAAACGTTTGTTGATTTTATTGATAGTTTATGGTTTTACTGTTGTAATAAATTGATTTGAAAACAAATAACATTATATGTAAATTAATTGGACATGAAGTGTAACTTGGCTCTATTCCATCAACACCCGACACAAATTCACAACTTATAGAACTTTTGTTTTTTGAAATTCTAATTGATTGTTAATGAGTAAATTTATAGATCAAAAACAATGCTAAGAATGGTTATATAATCTATTCAATTATTTTTTCAATTAAATTAACACCAGTATATTAAAATTCAATAAAAGGTAATCCCCGGTTCGGTGGCGGAATAATCTAGGGCGCTACTCTCGTTGCAATTGACTAGACTGCCAAAGACCGTGAGGTAGGGTATACTGAGGGTGGTTTTTACATAATTGTTTCCACTCGTAATTCAAGCAAATGCGGGTATACTTCCTCTAAATTAGACTTTACCACTCTCCTACACATTAGACCCGCCTCAGTGGCGTAGTTGGTTAACGCGCTGGTCGTGTTGAGCTGCTCGACTGCTGAGGACGGGGAGATCGAGGTTCGAGTCTCAGTCGGGTGAACTAGGTGTGGTTTTTCCTAAATGGTTTTCCACTCTCCCTCCACACAAATGTGGGTTCACTTCCTCTAATTCAACCTTCCTAATTTCTAATCCATTAGCGTAATTAGTACTTAAAGTGTATAACCCAAACGGGTAGTGAGATGCGGTGCTAAATAATAATAATAATAATAATAATAATAATAAATCCAACACATCAGTGTAATCAGTGGATATACGTATAAGAAGAACCTTAATGGGTATTTAGACGCTGTTAAAATAAACACGTGTTTTAAGATTAAATTAGGTTCCACGCTGTACACAGATTTAATCTTCTATATTAGTTTATCCATTTAAAAATAATTTTGTATAATAGCAATTTTAACATCAATAGAAATGTATACTAAATAATTCAAGGGAGCGCCAATTGAGAAAACAATTTGTAAACGGTTTCATTCAGTTTATTCCTTCTGTCAACAGTCTATTTAAGAGATACCAAATTAGGTAATGTCAATAAAATAATTATATTATGATATTCGTATGTTATATCATGTACCGTTTATCGTATCACTTCTAATATTCATGTATTAATAGCTATATTTAATTTTATGCTTCTATTTTATACCCTGAATATTTTACAATTTAAAATACCAATTTTACAGTGATTGTATTATTGTTGTTACTTGTTGATAGTTTTTATTTTAACCATTTCTCCAAAAAAAATTGTGTTTTTTTTAGCACCGCATCTTACCTTCTAGTTAGAATATTTGTATATGAACTAATTACGTTAATAATCTATGGATAAGGAAAGTAAAATTTAAAGGAAAAGTACCTGCATTTGCCGTGGAGGGAAAGTGGAAAACTATTTAGGTAAAACCCACCCTCAGTACACTTGGCCGAGATTCAAACCCAAATTTATATGTCATGGGTACTCTGGTATATTGTGAGAGTGACGCCATAGACCCCTGAGGCCACTGAAGTAGGTGTGTGCGTGGTGTCTTCTTTCCCTGTAAGGGGAAAATCTTACACTATATTATTCCACTATGGGATAGCTTTTAAATGGGGTCATAGTGTAATACGCCAAGGTAAGACCTACTACATTTCAGGGTAAATGTTGTGTACATAAATAGAAAAATGTATACAAATTCCCGCAATGACCCCATCAGAATCTCGGGGAATATTTGCTAAATAAAGATGCACGCTAAATCTCTTTTTATAATTGATACTTTATAAATAATTATTTAAGTACAACTGGTTGCTCCATCACCTGAACCAATGGCCACATAGACAAAGGCGTTAGTCCCAAATAGTCTGTTTCTTAAGCTGGGAACAAGATTTCAGGTAGTTAGCCCCGACCGATTCTTTGGAGGTGCTTATTTACAAAATAGTTCCACTCTCTTCTTCCATAAAAATGCAATTACATTTACACAACATTCTACCTTTCTTCTCCTGATAATACGAGTAGTAAGTGAAACCTACGTTGGTGGCCGTATGGTCTAAAGTTTCACTCTTTCAATAAACTAGACTGCCGATTACCAAAAGATCGGGGTTTGAATCCCGGTTTGTTATGCTTAGGGCGGTTTTTCCTATTAATGATTTTACACATTCTCTCCGCCAAAATGAGGTTACACTTACTCTAAAATTTAACCTTCCTTATCATTAAATCATTAACTTAATTAGTGACCTGGTGGTCTAGGGTTGAGGTGTCGGACTTCTGTGCTGGCAGCCGGGGTTCAATCCTCGGTCCCGGCACCGATTTATCTGATTACCAAACCTTTCCTTCACCTCTGACAAGACATCTTGTGAATGTGGGGAATGCCAGGCCTCCACCGTGGTTCGGATTCCACGTTAAACTGTAGGTTCTTTATTTCATCTCACAATCACCCTACCATTACACATTAGCGTAAGTGCGTATAACCCGAACGGGTAGTAAGGCGCGGTTCTAATAATAATAATAATAATAATAATAAGCTTAATTAGAACATATACGTACAATCTTAGCACTATGTTGATACAAATGTAGGTGAGTAACAAAGAAAATAAGCTCAAAGCAGATCCTTGGACAAACAACTGTGATTTGCTATAAATAGAAATCTTCTTGGGTGGTTTTTAACAAGGGTTCAGTACAAACAGACCTTACATTGTAAATCCACTCGTTTATTTCATACATGTACCATATTGTCACCATAAACCAATAAAAAAGTAATACAGTTGAATTAAACCTTGTCCTTAACCTTCAAAGCAAAAAAAAAAAAATGATTGCAAGTCCTTCAAATATAATATGCGAGTCATGATTTCATGTAGTGAAGATTTAAAAGTGAATAATTGTAGTGTTAATTTTTTTTCTTCTTACTAACGCCTAATACCACTCTTAGAATGAACTTATAAATTTACCTCTTCTGTCACTATGGTAGTGCTGAAGAATATTAGAAACAAAAGGCAAAGTAATTTCTGTTCTAATAAAGCCCTTTATATATTACAATTTTTTTCGCTATATTTAGAATTGCTCAGAAGTTAAGAGTATCCACAAAATAAAAAAAAAAGCATTCAAACAAATATACACTCTCAACCAAATAGCATTTTTATGGCATATAAAATAATATGGCTATAAAACTACTTTCATTGTATGTTGAAATTATTGCACTAGAAAAATGCATTCACTATAAACATGTAAGAGTATGAGTTGGTTTGAGTAAATATTATTTATTGTAATTGAAGGATTTAATTTTAAAAATACTGACTGTAGAACAAGCTAAATATTTACAGATTAAATGTAGATAAAGATTTTATTGAAGACTATTACTGTCCTAAGGGTATAAAACCCAAATTCTTAGTTATTATACACTTAGTTACAACGATATATTGTCTGCAATATCGTAAATGTAGCACGTGAATTTAACAACTTTACTACCAAACAGACACATTCTTTTTTGGCAACATGTTTAAAGTAGTAGTAGTAGAAAAAAACACAAAAGTTTTTATATTATTATTTCTGTATTCCAAAGAAAGCAGTATCAGATATTAGAATTATTTCTTTCAAGACACATAAGTAAAGGCAAAAACTACATATAGATAACTTTTAGGGAAAGTTTTTCAAAGAATTCTGTATTTATGGTTTGAATTTACTACATCTACTGGTGTGCGAAATTTAATTCCGAGAATTTTTGAGCTTAGCTGGAAAGTGTTGCCTAATCGATATGGCCGAAGTATGAGAATTTGTTTGTTTTTTTCAAATCTCTTTCCAAGTATTACGTTTTTACTTTAATCTAAATGTTTTATACATACTAGTTGCCAAACTAGATTTTAATTTTGGTGTGTACTGTTGATACTAGATGTAGTTTGTCAATGTTGAAATGTTAATACTGTCTTATTTTTTAAAGTGGATGGATTCAAATTGCTATAGTTATGCTTAGGTTGTTCAAAAACAAATAACCAAGGAAAATATTTTGTCTATAACTGTATGAAGATAAAAGATAAAGAAAGAGGTTACATAATGATGCTCATCAGCAAACTAGGGTAATCAAATCTCTAAGGTTAATGTTCACAGAATATGAATAGAGAACGGAATAAGCCAGAACCGCGTTAAAGGTGCTGACTGGCCAACCTAATGGGAAAATAGCAGCAGGAGGACCTAAAAGCTGGTGGGAAGATATCATTAGAATGGATCTGAAAGAGATAGGGTGAAATGAGGTGGACTGGTTGGAGCTAGCTCTAGATAGGGACAGGGTGTAATGAGGTGGACTGGTTAGAACTAGATAAAGATAGGGATAGGGTGTAATGAGGTGGACTGGATAGAACTAGTTTTTAGATATGGATAGCGTGTAATGAGTTGGACTGGATAGAAATTGCTCTAGATAGGGACAGGGTGTAATGAGGTGGACTGGATAGAACTATCTCTAGATAGGGACAGGGTGTAATGAGGTGGACTGGACAGAACTAGCTCAAGATTGGGACAAGGTGTAATGAGGTGGACTGGATAGAACTAGCTCAAGATAGGGATAGGGTGTAATGAGGAGGATTGGATAGAACTAGCTCAAGCTATGGATAGAGTGTAGTGAGGTGGACTGTATAGAACTAGTTCGAGATATGGATAGGTGGCGTACTTTTGTAAGTGCAGTAATGAACTTTTCCCTAAAGTTATCGTATAGATTCTGTGGTAAGTAAGATTTATATGGTTTATTAATCACTATAATTAAATAATTTAAAATATATTAATCATAGAAAAAGTTTAATAAATTAAATAGATTTTTTTTTAATTCTAATTTTTATTTTACATTTATTTTAGTTATTTAACGTGCACTTCCTGAATCGACTGATTATATCAGCACACGACTGATTAACTTTACTTAAATCTTAAATATACACCACATCCAGCCACACTCTGTTCGTGTGTGGTGGTGAGCTGGTACAGGTAGAACAGTCCATTCGCCCTCTCAGTTAAACTTTAAGGGGAAATTATGCATGTATATGGGGGCTAAGGCGTCACTCTCGCAATAAAAAGGACTGTCAATAGCGGGGAAATTGGGATTCAAATCCCATTAAGATATAATGAGAGAGAGAGAGGAGTTCCTTAAATGATTTTACACTCTTCCTCCACGCATATGTGGGTACATTTAGTCTAAATTTAACCTTAATCATATCTAACATATTAGCTCAATAGTACATAAGTGTGTAACACTAATGAGTCGTATGAAGCAATGCTAAAAAGTTAATTAATTATTGATATATGAATGTGTTTGTCAACATTTTGATAACTCATTTCTTTAGATCGTAATTCTTAAAGCACTTCCATTAACTTTATTTAAATATGTAAACGACTTTCTCATCTCTATCCGCAGAATCTAGCAAAATTGAACATTTCACATTGACTAAATCTCAGTGATGATACGTTACATTAATATTTTAGTTTTAAAACTTTTCTATTATTTTATTGTTTTAGCACCATGTCTTACTAACCGTTTGGGCTACACGCTTATGTGCTAATTACGCCAATGGGGTTTTAGAATGAGGAAGGTTATATTTAGAAAAATTTAACCACATTTTCGTGAAGAGAGTGTGGAAAAACATTTGGGGGGAAAAAAACACCCTCAGTACACCCGACCAAGGTTTGCATCTCAACTTCCCTGTCCTCAGCAGTTTAGTCTACTGCGAGAATGGTTCCTTAGACGATGTGACCACTGAAGGGGGTTTAACCTTTCTATTGAGTTCATTTGGTTTAAATTTTGTCGCTAATATTAAACACTACAGACTATGATAGCCCTGTAAACCACTATAATAAATAGATAGTTTTTTTGGATATTTAAAAAGCTTATTGATAAAATTATTACATTATTAATTAATTTAGAGATTTTTTTCTCGTAAATTAGATATGATTTTAATATTGTTTTTGTTGTTAATTTCAGTAATTTATTATTTGACGTTGCGTGAAGAAGGTATTGTAATCCAATCTTTCCAATAATTTATTTCATCAGTACATAAACATCTAATAAAACATCTAATATACTGTAATGTGCTCTTTCTTAAGATTGTCCACTTACATTTAATGTTTAAATTACAAACGCCAGAATCAATTTTTCATACCACAATATTACAGAAAAACATATTAAATCACATCTTCAATTACTAAAATGGCAAAATAAGGTTGAAAAAACTTTCCGGAGATATCAAATTGAGTTCATCAGCCTGATAAAAAGTTTTGTTATCAATCATAAATCTCGTCTACTTGTCTCTAGGAAAGGGAACGTTAGTAAAAAAGATTATGTAGGAAAAATCATCAAAAAAAAGGGAATGGTGGAAGGAAAAAAGGGACTTATGTTGTGGCTGGAAAAACTGACCTAATGTATTATTTGAAGACGAGACTTGATGTCTCGCCTGCTCTTCAAAAAAGTTCTGGATTTAGAGCTGGATGAACATGAAAACCACCTAATAAATTTGAGTTTGTTTAAGTTGCAGAAAACAAGTAGAGATGAAGAAACATCACAGATAAAAACAACCGACAAAGAACTGTAAAAAAAATAAAAAATAAAGAGTAAATTAGGAAATTGAGTTCTATACCACTGATCTTACACTTTCTACGATAAATTTATCTTACAGTATATGTTTGATATAACTCATGTCAGTGGTAACAAATAGAAGTGCCTTGTTTTACACACCTTTAACATTAAATTCAAAAAGTTTTTGACTGTACACACAAATATAAATCCTTGCGTGTGTATGTGTATATATATTAAAATTATATATAACATACTTAGGAAGTCTCGTTGCGCATTTTCCCACTCCCTCCTGATGAGTTCTAATAGAATGAAACTTAGGCCGGGGGGTTGGATGGTAGCGATAGATTTTTGGTGGAAACAACTAGACGATCTTTGCTGAGGAAAGTGATGGACAACGTGCTGAGGTTTGTCTGACGTCCGGTGGAGATCACCTGAGTGACATCATCTTCAAAAAGTGAAAAACTATAATATGTAGTTTGATTTTATTTAGCAAGTGAATGTTTACTTTTCAATTAAAGTATTAATTTTCAAGTTACTAATCGTCTAGTGGTTTTAAACCTATCCTGTATATTTAATTTATTTTTCACAAAGTCTTTATACCCATATGAACAATCAGAACTTGTTATTCCACTCATGGTATAACGAAGAATAAGGTACATCTTAGGGGAAATGTACCCTTATTTTCATAGAGAGAGAGGGGGAAACAAATTAGTAAAAGCACCATCACTACATCTGACCAGGATTTGAACCCCAATCTCCTAGTCACCAACAACCAATCCAACACGTGATTGACGCGTTAGATCTTGCGGTCACAGATGGGGAGATATCGGAAGTCAAACTCAGGAGTCTTTATTTCAGTAGACTGACACCCGCTTCGGTGAAACCGTATGGTCTATGGCATCACTCTCAAAAGAGACTGGGTACCTATGACAGAGATAATGGGGTTTGAATTCCGGTCAAGTTTGGTGAGGGTGAGTTTTTCCCCCCTAAATGGTTTCCCACTCTTCTCGCAAATGCGAATACACTTCCTCTAAATCCAACCTTTCTCATCCCTAAATCATTAGGGTATTTAGTATATACATGTGTTTATAACCCGACATATACTAAGACGCAGTGCTATTAAGCAAAAATAGACAAATGCGGTACTAAACTGAGCTATGGTGTCGGACCTTCTCACACCAACAGTCGGATCGAATTCAATACCGTCCTCAGGTTTAAAATGTCCGACGAAATGGCTTGTGGCCAAATCTTTCAGCGTCACTATGTGATGGCTTACCATATAAATAAAATTTCATAAAAGAATCCATAGTAATTTACAAGCGTTAACTTTGAGATGTTTAAAAACTTGTGGTTGTTGACGAAGTTTCGACGTCGAAAAACACAAAAATAAATCGCCTAAGTTTTGTCTAACATCCAAATCTGTTTGTGGAATGAAACGGAAAGAAGTATGGAAATAAGGGGTGAGGAGAATGTTAGTGCAGTGTGCCCTCAATTGAAAACCTATAAATCCACGATTGAACAATGACACTGGAATGATTTACTCTAGGTAAATATTTCTAGAAATAAGATTTATTGTACGTCTTTGGCTGGCTCATTTCAAGTCATTGAACGATTTCACTACGGATGTGTCTTGCGATTCCAGCAGACATTTATAAGAGAGGTCACACTGAAAATCTTTTCTGCAATCTCGAGTTATTTAAGAAGTGGTTTGCTATTTTTTTTTTAAATATGGTTCATGCCAAAAGGTAGGTTGAAATTCCATCATTTCCTTGTATCCTTAGATAAAGCTTTAATTTCCATCTGAAGAGTTTAAAAAAAGGTAATAATTTAATTGTGAAAATTAAATACATATTCATTTTATTCCACGTGAAATGAAACATTGATGTAATCTCCTTCCAACAAATAAAGTTAATTACTTAGTTAAATTAAGTTAGTTTAACTAAATAAAGTTATTTACTTAGTTAAATTAAGTTAGTTTAACTGTGGATACATACGTTCACCGAAAAACAAACGCAGAACAGAAACGGGATCTGTAGTCCTGAATTTATTCTTGAGCATCTCTTGTGGTTTTCTAAGTAGAGTTAAATGGGAAGATCACACGAGATGGCTCTGAAAGTACTCAAGAATATTCCCCCCTCCTGCCCGGGTCACAGGACGAGCTCTAAGCCAATCAAAAGATTTCCACCTCTTCGGCGCGAGCAGTTCTTCTAAACCTCAACTCATATTTACTTCGTCTGCCCTGCCTGAGATGTCCGACATGAGAGAGCCAATCAAATCTCAAACTCAGCCTGTCTCTCTTTAAAACTCCTATTCAAATTTGAAACTCAGCAGTATGAAGAAAATAGTTCCTCAAGCAAGTGACGCCCTTAAGGTGGGGAGGGTGGGGCAGGGGGTTGGATTTTTTTGTAAACTAAGCTAGTTATTTTCAACTTAGTTATTTTGATTGGAAATAAAATATATATTAAATAAGTACATTATATTAATTTGGCGACCTGGTGGTCTAAAGTTAAGGTGTCGGACCTCTATGCTGGGGGTCCGGGGTTCAATTCTCGGTCCCGGCACAGATTTATCTGATTGCCAAACTCTTCCTTCACCTGTGACAAGACGTGTATTAATCACAACTTGTGAATGTGGGGAATACCAGACCTCCACCGTGGTTTGGATTCCACGTTAAAATGTAGGTCCTCTATAGCATCTCACAATCACCCTACCATTACACATTAGCGTAAGTGCGCACAAACCGAATGGGTAGTAAGACGCGGCACTAATAATAATAATAATAGATTGATTAATTTAATCAATTATAGTCAGAGCTTTTATTATCCTTTAATATGTATTACTATTATATTATTAACTAGTGCTATTTTTTTAAATTCAATCACCTAGAAAAAAGTGTGCCATTTGAAAGTGGGTACGAGCCCAAAAGATCAGCTCGGCAACATTTCTCGTTACGTTTCTTTTTAATTGCTGTAATATATCTAATCTTCGATTATATATTAATTTATTTGATACATATTATATTATATTGTTCTCTATTAAATAAACTTGTATTTGATTTATTTCTTACATGTAGGCCTGTAAAATATATATTATAATATTATACATAACACTATAAAACATAACATAAAACTAGATAAAATAATGAGAAATAAATGAGTTTACATTGAGGGTGATAATTAAAAAAAATCATTTCAAATTTACATTTAATATTATTTTGAGGTAATTAAGGTGTACGTTTTGAGCCTACTGATTATATCAGCACATTAACTTGAATCGAGAACAGACACAACATCCAGCCCTAAGCCGTTAATTCTTCACTGTGAAAGGGGAAGCCCACATTTCAGCAATTATAAATATTATGGACATACCGGGAATCGAACCCGGGACCCTTATCTCACTATACAGACACGCTACCGGCCGAGCTAAGATGTCGAACTGTATTTATATTGTTGCTGATAGTTAAAAAGAAATCAATTTAGTCTTACGTCGGTAGTAATCATTAGAACTAAATCAATTTAATTATAATTTTATTAAGATAAACCGAATGAAATCAATTTACGTTTATATTGATGTTAATAATTGAATGGTTCAATCCTCGGTCCCGGCAAAGATTTATCTGATTACCAAACCCTTTCTTCACCTCTGACAAGACATCTTGTGAATGTGAGGAATGCCAGGCCTCCACCGTGGTTCGGATTCCACGTTAAACTGTAGGTCCTCCATTTCATCTCACAATCACCCTACCATTACACATTAGCGTAAGTGCGTATAACCCNTTGTGAATGTGGGGAATGCCAGGCCTCCACCGTGGTTCGGATTCCACGTTAAACTGTAGGTCCTCCATTTCATCTCACAATCACCCTACCATTACACATTAGCGTAAGTGCGTATAACCCGAACGGGTAGTAAGACGTGGTGCTAATAATAATAATAATAATAATAATAATAATAAAATTAAATGTATTTACGTTTATGTGTGTGGTTTTAATAATAGCTCAATCAATTTACGTTTACGTTGATGCTGATAATTAGAATGAAATTCATTTAAGTGTATGTTGGTAATATTAATTAGAATCTTATCAAATTACATTTGCGTTTATTCTGAAAAGAAAAGGAAATAGGAAGGAGAAGGAAATAAATATATTAAATTAATGATTGTGTACTAAAAATATATTTTTTTATGTTGTTTCTAATTTAATAATTTGAAGAGTACATATCTCTTTGTGACATAAGCCCTTGATGCTCTCATGCGACCCACATGACGTTTGAAAGCTTCACAGTGTGACGGACAATGTCATTGTCAACCGATGAGAGAAGTGAAGGAAATGACAGTAACAATAAGACTGGACCAACGCCTCCTGATACGTAAACAATTGAATCTCTTTGCACCCACGTGGACTAATCTTATAGAGGGGTACTTGTTTCGCCCTCGCTACAAGGGTGGGGTGGACCAAAAGAAAAAAACACACGAAAACGTCACCTCTGGTTTTAAGGAATTATTTAGGAGAGTTTGTCAAACTTTGTCTCAATTTTGTATTATTAAATTTTTATTGTTAATAGATGTCCCTAAAACAACTTTCTTTTTTTAAATTGAAATATTTTCGTTTTACCCGAAGATACACACACGCAACAATTTTAAATTTATTTATAAAAACTCTATGGCTCCCATCAGCAATCTATGATAACCAAGCGGTCACCATCTGTCGGTGAAGATGGTCAACTTATGCGGATAAACGGTGCCATGTGATTAGTAAAACTAGACCTATACAGCTATTAATCTCAGTTTTATAAACTGAAGCCGCTACGTTTTCATTAAAGTAGCTCCTTATCGTCACGAGGCTGACGGAGTTAATATATATTCTAAAGATCTTGAGTCGATATTAACACCACCTATTCCCGCATCGGTGGTTAAATAATCTTAAGAGTCACGCTCGTGTTAGACTGAATTGATAATTAAGAGGAGTTCAGCTAGAATCCTGGTTGGACATAATGAGGGTGGTTTTTCCTTAGGGATTTCTCCCTCTCACTACAAGAGATTTCAGGTACATTTCCTCTTAAAACCATGCCTTCCTTAGCCTTATCTTATAATCATAATTAATATAGGCATCTGGTGACCTGGCGGTCTAGGGGTTAAGGTGTCAGACTTCTATGCTGGCAGCCGGGGTTCAATCCTCGGTCCCGGCACAGATTTATCTGATTACCAAACCCATCCTTCACCTCTGACAAGACATATCGTGAATGTGAGGAATGCCAGGCCTCCACCGTGGTTCGGATTCCACGTTAAACTGTAGGTCCTTCATTTCATCTCACAATCCCCCTACCATTACACATTAGCGTAAGTGCGTATAACCCGAATGGGTAGTAAGACGTGGTGCTAATAATAATAATATAGGCATCTAATCAGAACAAATACTAAGACGTGATAAAGAATACATAAACTTTAGCAACTATTAGCGTATAACCCGAACGGGTAGTAAGACGCGGTGCTAAATATTATTATTTAGCAACTATTCTATTATGCCTCCTTAAACATCGTAACTATTACGAAATAAAATTTAATATCTAATTTTCAACATAGGCTGGATTATGACAATGCTTTATGATATTAATTAAATATTCAAGGTCAACCCAAGATATCTAAGAGCATTGCACGCTGGCCCACTCTAAAATGAATCACGTGCCAACAAGTTTAATACTAAGAAAAATATTGCCATTGTTATGTGTTTGCAACTGATGTTTGATTTCTTTTAAAGTTGTTTTTATTTGTAAATAAAAAATATTCGAGCTAAACATTCAAAAGCTTGTCTAGACAAACAAACCTAAAAAGCACCGCAAACAAACTCTATCTTTGAAATTTCAAAATTGTATGTTACATAAAGAGGTCCAATGTATTAATGAAAAAAATTGAATTATTCCTTCGTAGGCTACGTACAATATACTTTCCAATTTACTTTATAGAACCTGCTGGTGTATGTGTGATTCTACTGACAAAATATGTCAAAAGTACAATTCTCGAGTTTCTTTCTTGATAAGAGTTTTTTTGTTCTTTATTTAAAAGTGGCTGTAAAGAACATAAATAAAGCACACTTTACCTCAATTAACCTAAATGAGAATCAATCAAAGTCAAATAATGCTCTTCCAAATCAAGGTATAAAGTTCAAGCCTCAAAACCAACCCTGAGAGCTGATGTCATACCTGCCAGCTAATGCCATACCTGCCAGCTAATGTAAATCCTTCCAGATAATGTCAACCATGCCAACTGATGTCAACCGTCAACCCTTAGAGCTAATGTAATTTTTATCAGCTAACGTCACTCCTGCCAGATAATGCCAACCCTGCCGGATAATGCCAACCCTGCCGGATAATGCCACCCCTGCCGGATAATGTCACACCTGCCGGATAATGTCACTCCTGCCGGATAATGCCACCCCTGCCCGATAATGCCACCCCTGCTAGATAATGTCAGCCCTGCCGGATAATGTCACCCCTGCCGGATAATGCCACCCCTGCCGGACAATGCCACCCCTGGTGGATAATGCCAACCCTGCCGGATAATGCCAAACCTACCAGATAATGTCACCCCTGCTAGATAATGCCAGCCCTGCCGGATAATGTCACTGATAATGCCACCCCTGCCAGATAATTCCACCCCTGCCAGATAATGCCACCCCTGCCAGATAATGCCACCCCTGCCGGATAATGCCACCCCTGCCGGACAATGCCACCCCTGGTGGATAATGCCAACCCTGCCGGATAATGCCAACCCTGCCGGATAATGCCAACCCTGCCGGATAATTTCCAACTCTCATTGATTGTTGTATGGTCTTGCGCACCACTCTCGAGCTAAAATGGATGGCCAGTGACGGGAAGATCAGGGGTACGATTCCCAGTTGAATGATTTTTCCTAAATTTCTTCCCACTTTCTACACAAAAATGTGAGTACATTTCCTCTAAAGTTCTGCTGTAATAATCCTTATTCAGTTAGCGTAATTAATGTATAACCCGAATGGGAGAAGGAAAGGAAAGCTTGAGTGAATGACTCTGACACGACCTCTAAAGGTTGTAATTAACTATATTTAATTTTTTTAATCTATGCGAATGGTGGTGTATCACCATAAATTTCATACTTTTCACACTATTTAATCATATTAATTCAAAAAATTATAATTATATAGGTAGTAAGGCGTATAATTAATAGTTGTGTGTTTGATTTTTATTAAATAGTGCTGATTTGATTGTAAATTAGTAGTAAGAAATAATTCATTGCCGTGGGAGAGTGAACGTATCTAATCCAAAATAATATCTCGTCATTAACGAATCTCTTATTTAAATTTATCTAAACTACAAATCAAAGCTAATATGATAAATGAAAATCTCAATGGTGCAAATACGAAGATAGTTTCAAAAAATAAATAGAAATTGTTTGTAACGGAAGCACATCTTCATTTTCCGTTTGGATTTACTCTGGGAGATCGGAATAAGTTCTGATTTAGTCTGGTAGTTGACAGTCGTGGGTTGAGACCACGCGTAGGTGGAATGGTAGCCACGCAGTCTGCCGGGAGAAAACACATAATAATAGAACTACGCTACTGTGGCGTTTACAAACCCAAGCAACATGCAACAGTCCAAACGATACTTTTCTTTCAATGCTCAAACATATCTAACAAGAAATAAATTTTTTGGGTCACATTTTTTATATCTAGGAATGAAGTAATTCCTTTCAACAACGATTTATTCAACCTTATTTTGATAGCTTTTAAAAAATAATAGAACTTATGAATAAATTATGTACCCCAATCCCTACTCACCGAAACAATAAATTCAAGCAGATTTAAAGACTATTTGAAATGGCTGTCGTTTCCCGGGTTAATGATGTAATGTATTGCATAGTTTCCCCAGCCATTGCTTTTTTTTTTGCTTCAAATAAACAAAAAAAATTGTTCATTTTAGTTCATCAGACTCAGTGTTTAATAAACTTAAAAAAGTATAATCAAACATTTAAAATCACAGTTTCAAGTTGTACATTTTTATGCATATGGGCTAGTAATTTTAAATTTTCAAACCTCTACGTATGGCTTAATGTAGCATAATGCTCATGCACAAACATACTATTTATTTTATTAATATTTAAGGAAGAAGACACAATTACACAAAATGACAATGTAATTTAAAAATAATACCTTCATGTATACCGAACCTATTTTGATTTGACTTTTACAAAATAAGAGCAGTTTCTTTGTGGATTGATGGGTTTACATTTTTTTTTAAACAAAATTTCAATCTATATATAACTTACATTTGTTAGTTTAGTTAACTTTGTTGGTTAACTGTATGGGCAATATTAAGACGGAGTTCTCGATGTCATATAAATGTTGTTGAGGTTTTTAAAATAAGTATATTTAAATGTATATTTGAATAAAAAAACTAAAATATATTAATAATATTTAGCACCGCGTCTTACTACCCGTTCGGGTTATACGCTTTAGGTACTAGTTACTCTAATGGATTAGGAATTGCGAAGGTTGAATTAGAGGAAGTGAACTCGCATTTGCGTGGAGGGAGAGTGGAAAACCATTTAGGAAAAACCACCCCAGTTCACTAATACCTTCATGTATACCGAACCTATTTTGATTTGACTTTTACAAAATAAGAGCAGTTTCTTTGTGGATTGATGGGTTTACATTTTTTTTTAAACAAAATTTCAATCTATATATAACTTACATTTGTTAGTTTAGTTAACTTTGTTGGTTAACTGTATGGGCAATATTAAGACGGAGTTCTCGATGTCATATAAATGTTGTTGAGGTTTTTAAAATAAGTATATTTAAATGTATATTTGAATAAAAAAACTAAAATATATTAATAATATTTAGCACCGCGTCTTACTACCCGTTCGGGTTATACGCTTTAGGTACTAGTTACTCTAATGGATTAGGAATTGCGAAGGTTGAATTAGAGGAAGTGAACTCGCATTTGCGTGGAGGGAGAGTGGAAAACCATTTAGGAAAAACCACCCCAGTTCACACGACCGAGATTCGAACCTCGATCTCCCCGTCCTCAGCAGTCGAGCAGCTCAACACGACTAACGCGTTAGCCAACAACGCCACCAAGGCGGGTAAAAAAAAACTAAAAGAACTTCAGATCTTGCTCATCCTAGCTACAAACTCTGTGACTTGGAAAATTATTACAGTTGACTAGTGATGTTTATGACTGTATACGTATTGTATTTTAAAATGTCTTGAACAAATATTATAGAAAATATATCGATATTTGATATCAAGTTATTGGGCTGGATTGTAATATCGTCCTATATTCTCATTACTTATTCTATTAACAGGAAGTTAAGTTAGCAATTGCTATTTTGGAAAAAATATTTGGTGATCCATCTTATTTTAGAAAAATGAAAATATTAACCTTGATTCAACCTTGTTCCTAATGTTTTAAAATTCATTGTGAGCTACTATATTTCGCTATCCTCTATTATGAGCTAGTATTTGCCAAATACATTTTAACATGATGTTTAATTCTTTATTTTTATATAGGTTCCAACCTTTCTTATAATTCTACGATTACATTATCAATCTAAGTAATTATTTAACTTTTCAGGTATCTAATAGGCCTATATGAAATGATTTAAATTATAAACCTAAAACGTTAGTTCATTTTCACATTTGATTTGTTTACAAAAATGTTTTTGGAATACTTTTAAATACTGTCAACACAGATCAGTAAATTATAACTTGGTTTATTTAGTGACGAAATTTATGTAAAATAATAAAATATTATAGAGAACACATATCAAAAACTCTATATACTGTTTATTTAAAAAACGACCCTTTTTATTTTAATAATATTTTATTTAGAGTTAACACAGTTTCAGTTCAAATCCATCTCTATGGTCAGATTACTTTTTATTTCAATAAATAAATACATTCAAAATTTATTTAGAAAGGCCAAATTTCATTAAATTTATCCTTAATGGAACTAGGTACATTTTCAGGGCATGTTTGGACACGTTAAATAAGAATGTGAAAAAAGTATCAATAACTTTACAATATCGATATTTTGCTTTCAATACTAATATATTTTTATTCGATACTTTTGTTTCAATACTTTTATTTAAAATAGCAACCACACGCTGGTAACGAAATTAATCATTTGTGTGTGATCTTTGTATTTAAATAATGTTATACTTTTAAGTCTACACACAGTGACAGCTTGATTTAAAGTTACTGTTGCTTCGTTTGTAAATGAATTAAGACGTAGCTGTCCCACAATTGACAATATAATTTCATAGTTCTCAAGCCTGTTGGCCAGCACTATAATTAAGTAAATTGAGAACAAATTGGAAAAAAAATTATTGTGCATTTTTGTTTCCAGTATTTTCAATAGAAACCTTTTCAAATAAATTTTCCCTTTAACATAATATAGTTTTACCATATTAGTTAGTCCTCTTGATTACAGTATTCGTAGCACAAACCCCACATTTGTCAAATTTGATTTCTATCACAAAATAGACTAAGGGGCAGCAAACTCAAAGGATCTCACCAGTCATTAATAATATACTTTGTTGTACAATTATTTTTCTTTATCGTGTTTTATTTATAGTATGTAGATATGTATTAATTTTAATTACTTCACTGTATCGTTTCTTAGCGTCCATTTACTTATTTAAATTATTATTTAATTTTGTTTGTCTTTTCATGTAATTATTCTTACATGTTGTCATATTATGTATTTCATTGTTGGTCTGTTATAGGTCTTATGATTGTTGAAATTTGCATTAGTGGTTTAATATAAAGTAAAGTTAAAATTATATTGTATTAAATTATGTTATGATTCATAAGTTGTATTTATTATTACTATATAATTTTAACAATTCTAGGGATACCATGGAAAAACATCAACATTTTTGTACACAATAAAATGCCAAAATCATGATATTTAGATAAAAGTCCTGTTTTTTCTTTCGATGCCAAAACCTGCTGCTAATATGGTTGGGAGTGTAAAGACGTGAGAAAAGATAGGAGTTTTCGCAATTTTGATAACAAAATTATTTTGGTTAAAATAAATCAACATTGCTCCTTTAGAAACCTAATAGTTTAATTTGATTCAAATGGTGATATCAACAGTTATTAAATATCCATCATGAGCATAGTGGCATTAGATGACAAACTTTTTAAGTGAATAGAAAAAGTTGTCAATAGATTCCAGGACACCATTAACAGATATTCAACAACTGATGAGATCACCATGTGAAAAAAATTAAAATTATTTTTTAACTGGAAAACAAATATTTGATTTCTTTTGACAAAAAAACAACTTTTTATATAAAAACTGCAAAAAAACTTTTCTCGCGTCAACTACACTCCCGCCTTAATACTTTTCTTTCGATAGAAGTACGGTATCAATACTTTCCTTCCTACAGTAGAATTGAATCAATTCAATACAATATCCCTAAACGTCACTACATGCGAGGAAAGGGACATAGATCGAAAAGGGTCGGGGGTAAAAGGGACCATAAGGGATGATTTCCCCTCTCACCCATCTTCCATGCTCTTCCTACCCCGCGTTGTTACAACTGCGGATGATGATAGTAAGAGAGTAGTTCGGCAGCTTCCCGCCACCAGCGCTAGAGTCGTCTTTTGTAATGTATACAACTGAGCGGTGATCTTGGAGGGTTATTGGTGGTGGGACTGGATCAGTGAGTGGGTCATTGGAAACATTGGTCTCCAGTTCAGATCCCGGTGTTGACACTGGTGCGCGGGGTTCAAGATAAAAGGTATGGCTGTTTTATATTGTGTTTTTAATATTGACTAGGCCTAAATCATGGATCAAAAATAAAATATTGATAAATTTGTTTTGTTTATATATATGTATATATTTATTTTTAATTTTGCATAGCAAATGTTGGTGGATCTATTATATAGGAAAAAATTCAGGATAAATGCGAATAGTATCCTTAACTTAAATTTAAATTTGAATTTAATGTTTTAATATTTTCAATTTTTTTAATTTCTATTTTTAGTAAAAATTATTTTCAAAAACGTGTTTTCCTTGTTTGTTTTTTAACATTTGTATGACGGAATATATTAATGTTATTAATATATCAAATAATTATTTATTCATTTGTAGACAATTTAAACATAGTAATTACTATATTACAACCTAAGTCAAGACAAATATGGTATAGGGATAAAGAAGGTAAAATTAGAATGGCATGTACCAGTAATTTTGTGGAAGCCGCTACTTATAATAAAACACAAATAATATATTTCTAAATAATTGCCTAGTTTTATTAAGCATGATTATATTTACATAACATATGGACGTTAGTAAATCGATATGCTTTTCAGTTTTTCAAGGGTATGCATTAATTAAATGTCTTATATTTTTTTATAAAAAATACTGAGCTAATATTGGTATAACTATAATAGTTTATAAAGTCTTCAATTTTCTATAGATAAATCACTATTTAAATTCAATTTTGAAATGGAAATATAAATTACGTTAGAAAATCTAATTTACACTCATATATTTAATAATTCTGATTCCTATTAAATTTGAAGAGGTTTAAAAAATTGTTACAAACAAAGCCTTTAATTTTTAAGTTTAAATTTGAATGATAGATTCGAAATTATGATATAAGACTAGTTCCATCTTATTTTCAGACAAGTGTGTAGGGTCAGAAAGTTAATAAAGCTACATATTCCGTGTAGATTTAGATAGTTTTATTTATTTTGGTTATCTATTCTGTTACAGAATTTAAGTATTTTTATTGTTCGCGTAGCAACTGTTGTTGCGATAGTCAACGAAAGTACTTCATCCGGAAGCCCATCGATCGTTTAATTTGGTTCAGTTACGTCAAACGTAAACTAGACGGCACTTCAAGGTCAAACAAAGTATTTTGACAGAAATAAATAGAGCTAGCAATTCCATTGATATCAGATGAGCTTTACTTGATAAAAAGTTGACCACTGTGGTATTAGGGTGAAGTGCTCAACTCAGGACCCACGGGTTCGTGGGTTCAAACCCAGCCGAGGTTAACGTGTTTTTACTGAGGGATAAAAAAATTATTATTATTATTATTAGCACCGCGTCTTACTATTCGTTCGGGTTATACGCACTTACGCTAATGTGTAGTGGTAGGGTGATTGTGAGATGAAATGGAGGACCTATAGTTTAACGTGGAATCCGAACCACGGTGGAGGCCTGGCATTCCCCACATTCACAAGATGTCTTGTCAGAGGTGAAGGAAGGTTTTGGTAATCAGATAAATTTATGCTGGGACCGGGGATTGAACCCCGGCCGCCAGTATAGAAGTCTGACACCTTACCCCTAGACCGCCAGGTCACAAAAAAAAAATATTAACACAACTTCCTTCTCAGAGGAAGTAAAGCAATCAGTCCCAAAGCAATTGTGGTATGTTGAGAATTACTTTCCTAGCAATATTAGTAGGATCTTTCTCCCTCGCTCGTAGAAATCCACGGGGTCTAATAATCTGCTCCCCCTGAGATTAAACTAGCACAAAAACTGCAGCAAATAATAACCGGAGTAGCGAAGCATGACTACAGCCCTGGGCTCCCCATTTACCGGTTGTTTAAGCAATTAGCTATAATAATTAATAAAGTACGATAGGTTTGTAAAGATTTATCAAAGAAAAAAATAAATCAGGCTAAGAGTAGTATTTAATTTGGTGGATCTATTTGACTTAATTTTTTTGTTAAATATTCTTCTAAAGATAACCATTCGAAATGTGGTCACATGGACTAGGGAATAACCTATATCTGATATGGTTTTCTGGTAAAATGTTGTACAGAGTTTGAGTCCCGGTCAGGTATAGGCTTATTGAGGTTGACTTTCTGAAATGGTTCTCTACTATACTTACGTGTAAATGCAGATCAATATCCACTGGATTTCAGGTTTTTATTACGCTATCTCATTAGAGTATAAAATATAAATAGCCCAAATGTGTACTCAAAGGTGCTAGTGAATAAAATATAATAAGGATAGGTCTAACAATTGAGTGAATGGCTTCGTGTTAGATTATTGACATGTCCAAAATAAGTGTTATTTATTATATCGAGTTATCTCACTCACACTGATTAATTAAGGACTGGGGGACTAGAGATTGTGTTTGTATTATAAATAGTGTAATTTATGTTTAAAAATATTCACTAAATTCCAAAATAATAATAATATTTAGCATCGCTTCTTACTACCCGTTCGGGTTATACGCTTTAAGGGGTGACCTGGCGGTCTAGGGGTAAGGTGTCAGACTTCTATGCTGGCAGCCGGGGTTCAATCCTCGGTCCCGGCAAAGATTTATCTGATTACCAAACCCTTCCTTCACCTCTGACAAGACATCTTGTGAATGTGAGGAATGCCAGGCCTCCTCCGTGGTTCGGATTCCACGTTAAACTGTAGGTCCTCCATTTCATCTCACAATCACTCTGCCATTACACATTAGCGTAAGTGCGTATAACCCGAACGGGTAGTAAGACGTGGTGCTAATAATAATAATATACTCTTTAAGTACTAATCACGCTAATGGATTAGGAATTAGGATGGGTGAATTAGAGGAAGTGAACCCACATTTTCGTAGAGGGAGAGTGGAAAACCATTTAGGAAAAGCCCTCCCCAGTTCACCCGACCGAGATTAGAACCTCGATCTCCCCGTACTCAGTAGTCGAGCTCAACACGACTAGCGCGTTAGCCAACTACGCCACCGAGGCGGGTAATAAGTTCCTAAAGTCGATGATAAATATAATTAACGGTTAAAAAACAATTAGACCCTATCAATGTGTATTTTAATTGATTGAAGGGATGTGATAATATTAGTAATATTTTATATTTACCAATATCAAGCCTTACTTTGTGAGTAAATTTAATGAATCTAGTATCGTAGGGTAAAATACAAATGTAATCAAAATATATTTATAATAGCTAATTAAACATTTTGTTAGTAATAAAAATACAAATTTAAGTTTTGTGAAGATAAACTGTAAAACTAAATATTATTTTTTCTGGTTTAATGATTTTTTTTCAAAATTTAGTGTTTTATTCATAAGCAGGTTAACATGATGAGCAATTTAACAGGAATAGTAAACTAACGTCTAATAATAATACTCATTATGTTAGACTACCTTCCGTCGCTCCCCCTGTTTTACTACCTGTCTTGGCTTTTCGCATTTAAATAATCTATAATAGAAACTAATCACGTGGAATTTAAATAAAACGTACTAGATTTTGTGTGAACGAGAAAGAGAGAGAGATATGTTAAGCTAATTCTCACCAGGATTCTGGCCCTGACCTCCTCATCATCCGCAAACAAGAATAGTCAGTGCATAATCCCAAGTCCCGTTGTTCTTTGATACGTAAAATTAATCATATTTTATAAAATAAATGAATAAAGACTTTATAGAGCCCAATTTTAATAATAAGAATCTTATTCAATAGCTATAAAAGTTTTTTTTAATACTGCGTTTTAGCACCCATTCGGGTGACCTGGTGGTCTAGGGGTAAGGTGTCGGACTTCTGTGCTGGGGTCCGAGGTTCAATCCTAGGTCCCGGCACAGATTTATCTGATTACCAAACCCTTCCTTCACCTCTGACAAGACGTGTATTAATCAAAACTTGTGAAAGTGAGGAATGCTCAGGCCTCCACTGTGGTTCGGATCCCACGTTAAACTGTAGGTCCTCCATTTCATCTCACAATCACCCTACCATTACGCATTAACGTAAGTGCGTATAAACCGAACGGGTATTAAGACGTGGTGCTAATAAACAATAGTACCCATTTGGGCTAGATGCACTTGTACTAATTGTGCTAATGTATAAAGGATGAAAAAGTTAGAATTCAGAGAAGGTAGATTATATCCCCCTCCCCCCTTTTGCGTGGAAGGATTGTGGAAAATTATTTTAAGAATAACCACCCTCAGTGCATCTGACCGGGATCGATCCATGATCTTCTCGTCATCAGCAGTTTGTGTTATATGCTGACGCCTAAACAATAAATAATTGTATACTCTGTTTACACTTATAGGTAGAAGTCTCACCTTAACTAACTACCGGGTGACCTGGCGGTCTAGGGGTAAGGTGTCAGACTTCTGTGCTAGGGGTCCGGGGTTCAATCCTCGGTCCCGGCACAGATTTATCTGATTACCAAACCCTTCCTTCACCTCTGACAAGACATCTTGTGAATGTGGGGAATGCCAGGCCTCCACCGTGGTTCGGATTCCACGTTAAACTGTAGGTCCT
>CABFOV010000827.1:74405-96202 GCA_902141375.1 Timema poppense | reverse complement strand
CCCTAAATAATGACAAAATAGTGTAATACTTTGTCTTTAACGCAAATGTGGGTACATTTACTTTATTTTAATTAATATAAGGATATCCTTGATGGATATCAAGTGTAATAAAATAAATCATTGTATTCATAAAATGAAATAAAAGAACATTAAAAATGTGACCTTACCACACTTTCGCCCGTTGGTGAACATTCAAAAAATGACGTCAGCACCTAATGAGGCCGTGATTGGTCCAAGAGTGCATTCAAATAGCCACCCCACTTCCTTGACCCAATGATGTACGTGCGTGTGTGTTTGTAAGTGTGTGAGCGCATTCCATCGCCTTCTTTCAATAGCCCCATACATCGTCAATTACGTCAAGCGCCCTTTTCCTCCGCGTCCTTTTAGGCCGGCAATAGCCCACTCTTTCCTAATGAGGGACGAGGTTGGCTACAGTTAGGAGGGGCAATGCCACATCACCAACTGTAGTTAGTTATTTATAGAAGGATTTCAGTGAGAAAGGCTCCTTTAATAGAAAACGAAATACGTCGGCAAAATAGTGAGAATAAAACTATATAGAATATTCAAGAATAATTTAAAAAAATTATAAATATAGGGGTGACAATTTTCTACCTTTTTAAAAAAAAAGGTATTAAAAGTACCCTCTCTAATCATACAGACTATAAAAGCACGTGACTTACACGATAATATAACCTATAACAGTACCCCTAAATCCAGACCACCTAGAAATGGTGACCTGGCGGTCTAGAGGTAAGGTGTCAGACTTGTGTTCTGGCGGCCGGGGTTCAATCCTCAGTCCCGGCACAGATTTATCTGATTACCAAACCCTTCCTTCACCTCCGACAAGACATCTTGTGAATGTGGGAAGTGTCAGGCCTCCACCGTGGTTCGGATTCTACGTTAAACTGTAGGTCCTCCATTTTCATCTCACATTCACCCTACCATTACACATCAGCGTAAGTGCGTATAACCCGAACGGGTAGTAAGACGCGGTGCTAATAATAATAATAATAATAACATACCACCTAGAATCAAACCAGGATTTCTTAAATAAGAAATATTTCAAATTATTTAAAAGAATCAAATATAACTCATACTATTACATTTAAATCCCGTAAATATAAAAACAGCTTGAGCATTTATTTACCTAAATCGATGTTAAATATGATGAATAAATTCTACGGCATTTCACTCGAGTTTCTTAAATCAATCAATAAGTAGTTACAGTTGCATCATACCACAAGAACAATATTAATATAAATTAATATAATTATATTACGTGTAGTAATCACAAGACATTGTTAGAATAATAAAGTCTCACAAATTATGGTGGTCTTGGAGTAAAGTTATCGCTTAAAGACTCGAAGTTCGTGGGTTCAAACCCAGAAGGAGTCAGTGGATTTTTCTTGAGCGATAAAAATCCGTAGCACAATTTCCTTCGGAGGGCAAAGATAGCCGTCGGTCCCAAGTCGATTGTGGCATGTAAAAGATCCCTGGAAAATCTGTAAAGGTATCTTTTGGGCAAAATTAGTAGGCTCTGTCTCGCTCGCTCGTAGAAAACCATGTTGCGTGTGGGAATATAACCCTGTCACATGAAATTAACCTATCATGGAAACCGCAACAAGGATCAATCAAAATAGCGGTTCAACATCAGGATTTCAAAGAATTAATAATAAAAAAAACACAACTAAGATCAATATTTCAAGATCAAAGGTGTCCTTAGGACATGACCTAGCATATGACTGGAATAATTACCGTTATTACACACCCTAATTACCATGAACTTCAATTGTTATAAGTTCATAGTGCATGATCTCAGCGTGCATATACTTTGTTTCATGGTTGGTTGCTTCGGACATCCTTAGTATTTAGTTGCGCTGATGTGGGGTGTGGACACGGATATAACTAAATATGTCATAAGGATACATATCCAATACCAAACAGATACACCTAACACATCTGTCTCAGTTTACATTTGCGTGTCAGGCGAAAAAAAAATTATTTGGTTCCTCTCAAAAAAAGATTTATACCCACTATCCTATTTATGATCAACTCAAATATCTTATCATTATTCTTAAGTCAACAACCTGAAGGTTGATCTGATATGATTTTTTATCAATCCGCAGCTAGGTAGTCCCTCAGCCCTTCGGTTGGTTAGTGCTGCCTGCACCATCTGGTATAAATCCTATGTACTAAGGGAGTTCAGGAAGTGCGGTGGTTACCTGTTACCTTACACACTATATTTCAACGAGTGAGTGTGAAAGGGTCTACCAATTTTGCCGGAAATGTACTTTTAAATACCTTACAGTAATCATTTACATGCCACAACCTATATCGGACAGATGGATCTACCTCCCCTACGAAAGAAGCCGTGCTACGGATTTTTATTGCTCAGTGAAAATCTGTCAACTTCAGCTCGGTTTGAACCCACGAACATTAGATCCCGAGGCGAGCCTATACCCAAGGCCCCCCTCCCCCCAAGTAGACTATTTTGTGTTGGCCAGCTTAAAAAATAACAGGATTTGCATTGTAAAAGTTGTGTTGTTGTTACACTTACGTTGGTATTATTATTACTACTATTATTATTATTATTATTATTATTATGACATTGTGAGAAAGTTTTTCAATAACTTAATAAATTACACACCAGTGGAACAGTGGGCTAAATAGTCAGGTTCATCTTGTATGGAATTGAATTCCATTAGAAGGCACCTTTTTTAAGAATGGATTTCTACTCTCCTCCCGCTCAAATGCTGTTGTATTTAAACATTGATAGTCCATGCCTACCCTAAATGTATATACATATATGAGTAGTCTGGTCGGGTAATAAGGTTCAGTGTAGAACATTTTAAAAATTCCGTGTTAGAACGTTTAAACAATATTGTATGCGTGGACCGATTTGTGTAAATTAAAGTTTCCTATTAAAAGTATTTATTTGTTTGTTTACTAATTCTAGTCAATGATATTATCAAAATAATCCTATTCATCCATTAATTTAGGAACAACTTGTACCCTTCTTTTACACTAAAAATGACAAACATACCTCGCTTGGTTCCACCATGGTGTATTATTATTATTATTACTATTATTTAGCACCGCGTCTTACTACTCGTTCGGGTTATACGTTTTAAGTACTAATTACGCTAATTGACTGGGAATTGGGAAGGTTGAATTAGAGAAAGTAAGCCCACATTTGCGTGGAGGGATAGTGGAAAACCATTTAGGAAAAACCACCCCTAGTTCACCCGACCGAGATTCGAACCTCGATCTCCCCGTCCTCGGTGGTCGAGCTCAACACGACTAGCGCGTTAGCCAACTACGCCACCGAGGCGGGTCACAATGGTGTAATGCAGTGGCTCTCAAACTTTTTCTTAGATTGTACCCCTTGGCCATGACTAAAAGTTTAATGTACCCCCAATATAAACAAATTCCAAATGACAGGCACTTGGTAAATTATTGATCTATATTATAATCTAGCGGGAAAAAATATCCATAATCAAAATATTTCAAATGTGACAAAGCTAGTTATAGAGAATACTACTGTTATTGCCTTAACATTATCTCTTATTGAGAATTGTTATGATCAGTTAAAAAAATATAATTTTACTGTAAACAGTTGTATACATTTTCTTCACAAATTCGTTCAAAAATAAAGCGAAAAAGCAAGCATAAATACAATATTTTCAAATCAAAATTTTTAACGGTAATTCTGTAGCTGATATATATTGAATCCCAAAGTTTTTAAATGAGGGGGGTTGTGACTGTGTCGTTTGCCACACATTTTGATGTCTGGTTGTCCAGTTGAAACTTTCAAGAGGAGGTCCGGCTCCAAATTTAGCCTATTGCGGTACTTGTTTTTTAAGTACACCATGGATGAAAAACCACTCTAACAGAGATATGTTGTTGAGAAAGACATAATAAACTGCTAGTGTAGAAGGTGTCAGGTAGAGGAATAAAAATTCTCTGAAATCTGTCTTCAGCCCAGATCAAATACGGCGAAAAGAGGGGTATAAATAACCAGAAAACGGTAATTTCCAACAATTAGGGGTTTCCCTAAGTCCCCTGTTATTTTGACAATTTCCCACCCGAGAACTGCTCGCGTACCTCTTGAAAGGTGCCCGCGTACCCCAGTTTGAGAACCACCGGTGTAGTGTATAAGACAGGACCACAGTGTAATCACTAATCAATCAAGGTAGAATTGCTACAATTTAATTCTTAAAGGTTGGGCCTTTACACTCTGGCATCCAAAAACGTTATTAGCTTCAAGCTATCAAGGTGGAATGGAAAAGGACGTGAGAAAAGGCCAGTGTTTTTGCAGTTTTTATTGAAAAACTTTTTTCCCCAAATAAATAAAATATTTTTCCAGTGCAAACATGGAGTTTAATTTTCTTCACATGGTGATATTAACAATTCCTGAATATCTGTCATGAGCATGGTGGCATTATCTAACAAACTTTTTAAGTGGATAAAAAAGTTGTCATTAAATTCTTTGACAGATATTCAACAATTGTTTATATCATCATGTGAATAAAAATATATTCCATGTTTGTAGTGGAGCAATATTTTATTAATTTTGTTTAAAAAATATTTTGCCATACAAACTACAAAAACACTGGCTTTTTCACGCGCACCCTTACATTCCACCTTAATACGTCAAATCATGTAAACTGCAACCGACAAAAGAAAATATATTTGTATTTTCTAAAAGGATTTTCCTATTAAAACGAAGGTCTATTTATTCTATCTCAACATTCAGGTAAATATAAAAATCACCTCCAATATTAACTCGATTGTTCCAGATGTATCCACGTGTTCAGCTTCCAGCGGTCCTTTTCATGGCCTTGATGGTCAAGGTAGAAGGCCGCACCGGGGGTCCTTCATCCTCCACGGACTCCATCCTAGACATAATAAACACCAAGGAGGTGGAACGTTTCTTGGCCCAACGCAGAGAGAATACCAGCCGAGAAGAACGGCGCTTCCTCCAACAGAACGCCCTCGAAGACGCTGAGGCGACCATGCACGTCGAAGAAGAGAGACAGACGCGAGAACCCACCCATCGATCCAAGGGGAACCCCCACGAGGGAACGTTGACACCCGAGCCAAGGGACGACCCTCCACCGAGACGGAACAAGATCCTCCAAACTTTTCAAGACGGTCATACTGTAGGTGTGGACGTTCTCGTGAAGAGATACAACGACTCGTTCCCTTACCAGTCCACCGACCGTCTGTCAGATCTTTCGGGTTACTCAGGTGATAAACTCCTCAAGTCGAGCAAGAACGCGCTGGAGGTCACGAGGAAAGAGTACCTGAAGAGAGATTGGTGCAAGACGGAACCGTTGGTGCAGAAGGTCCGCGAGGATGGTTGTCTCACGAGGACCGTCATAAACCGATTCTGCTACGGGCAGTGTAACTCTTTCTACATACCTAAGAACCCGAGAAGGAGGAGGAACAGGTTAAGGGATAGCGACGAGGGTAAAGACGGTGAGATTAAAGAGGTGGCGGCTGCTTTCAAGTCCTGCGCGTTCTGCAAGCCGAAACTTGCGTCATGGATCACTGTCACGCTTCATTGCCCGTCTTTGGTACCACAACTGAGGAGGAAGAGGATCCAGAGAATCAAGCAATGCAAGTGTATTACTGAAGTGCTTAATTGAGAGAAAAACATCGTCTGTTGGATGTGTTTCTGGGTCTCTGCATTGTCGCAGATTTATGGTCGAGAGGTTGTGGTACAGTTTTCTCGGTTGAAAGAATGTTCTGTAAAAAATTTCACTGAAGGGAAAAAAAAATAAAAATTAAGAAGGTCAAATAAATTTAACGATGGAAGTTAAAATATGTATAAAAAAATTGAATTGTGTATATTTGTAAAGCGAAGCTCGGTCAACGTTAATTGAAAAATTAAATATATATGTATAGAATTAACTGATAGAAAGAGAGTTTGCATAGTAAATAATTATTATAAAGTAAGATAACATATAAAGGATAGCATCTATTTCTTAAATATTAAGTTTTCAAATAGTATATTCTTACTCTACATTGTATTTAATGTGCCATAATATTTATAAGACGTACCGTACTGCTTATAATCTGAATTTTCACGTAGACCTACATTTAAGATGTACAGTACCTAGTCAAATATTCGTTTGAATTTATAAAACCTACTTTCACCATTACAATAATTATCAGTTTAAATTTTTTTAAATAAATATTATAATATTTATATTATTAGTGGTATATGAGATTCCAAATTGAAATACAAATTGAATAAACAAATTTTATTTTCATTTTGCAAATTTTAATCTATGCTGGGGACAAACGAAGTGCACAAGATAACAATTGCCATTTTAAAGAGTTGAGAGTTTCTTCCATATTTTATTTTTTATTGTCCTTTACTGCGAGAGAAGAAGAAATATATAGGTTGAAAATAGTATATTATCGATTGAGCTATTTAATCTATTTAATATGTCTTTCAATCTAGTATTGATGAGGATCTATGTTTTCTCTATTTATATACACATTTAAAATCATTCCGTTATATGGTATTCCAGGTTATAAGGCCAATAAATTTAGTAAATAAATAATTATTTTATGAAACACTTAGAACTTCATACCTTAACATCAACCACTAACACATACTCAGTCCGATTTAAATTGTAAGAGACCTTTTCAACAGCTATATAACCTCCTGAAACAATGTTAATCCATTTGTACATAAATTCATGTTGTTCGCAGCTGCCGCTTTTAATAAATAATATTCATGTTTATAAATTACAATATTACAATAATAGCAATATGTAAATAACGAAATTAGGAAATGAATTAAGTTGGGAAATACACCCTCAGTAAGTTGTAAACATGGTCCATTACCTAATTTGACGAAAACAAATGTAAGGTGTTCGAAAACAAGGTGCTTAGTAAGTTATATGGTACAAGAAAGGATGGAGACACTGGGTAGAGGAAGATATTACATAATGATGAGTTACATACTCTGTACTCATCCCCACACAGTGTTGGTATGGTTAAATCTCCCAAATTACCGTGAGCAGGACATTCAGCGTTAATAAATATTCTAGAACCGTGTTCAGTGTCTTGACTGGCAAACCCAATGGGAAGAGACCATTGGGAAGTCCTAGATGCCGATGGAAGAATAAAATTAGAATGCATCTTAAATAAATTAGGTGTAATGAGGTGGACTGGATAGAATTAGCTCAAGTTAGAGATAGGTGGCATATTTTTGTAGGTGCGGAAATGAACTTTCGGGTTACTATTGCCATGAAGTAAGTAATTAAGTAATACTAATTATACTAAAATATTATTAATGTTAACCAGAATAAAAAATTAGTTTTAAAATATATTTTCCTGCCAGACCACTAATATGGATAAATCAATAATAGATTGAATCTGATATTCTCACCTTTATTTCACATATGTTAGAAAAATAAATAAGAGTTATTGAACAAATTTAAAATAAATCACACATTTAGTTCATAAGTTAAGTACACATAATATGATGATAATAAACTATGATAAATAGATATATTAATTAAAAACAATGACAATATCAACAACTTAGATCTTTGGTACACTCTTGGGTAGTTATGGAAATATTATCTTTGGTATAAATTCTCAGATTTTCTGCCATGTTAATAATCATCTGAAGTTTTTCTTATTATGATTTAGATGGATATACAATGTTTGTGGTATATTAAAATATATGTAAAGCTATATTCAATAAATTTGACTAAATATTTTATTTTTTTAAGTTTAATGCAGTCTTTGCTTAGAAAGCTATTGAGTACTTTAATTATCAAATAATACATTATTAATTATATTATTGGTGAAATAACATAATAAATGTCACTATAATAAATGTATATTGTTTGAACTAAGCAATATTTTATTCAATGAAAAAACCCCATCATTGGGCCTAATGTTGGTAGCAATGATTTAAAACCCTATATTCAATGTATTGAAAAGCATAAACTCAATTTTAATACTATTAATCTATGTTTAGCAGGCTAGTAGTAATTATAATATCATAAACTCGATAGAAAGCTTTATCTGGTATCAAAACAACAAAATGATTTAGCTACATCTATTGATAACTATAGCTCTTGTGTCAATCGTCAATCAAAGAATACAAGGATTAATTTGCTGAATGACCAGTTGATTAAATATGTATATAAATAATATATTTAGCAGTTAGCGCTATAAATGTGTATATTCATATGGATTAGTTTATGTTAATTCTTCATTATGATCAACCAAATAAATTAAGCCTAAATTCAAATAATTACCCTGTTCAACATTCTTTTTCCTTTGTTGTCAGAAACATAAAATATCCCTTGTGGCCAAATAAGTAAAAATATTAATAATCAGATAGATAAAATTTACTGAGAAACATAGTCCATTTTTAATATAAATGTTTATAAACATTAACTTTAAACAAAAATATTTTAAATTTGATAATACCATTTTAACTGTGTGATTTTCTGCAAAAGTTTGTGATTTATGTGATCTATCTAATAATTACACTTAGTAAAAGTCTGTGCATTGATAAATAAATGGGGTATTTTGCTGTGTGAAAGTTTTTATAAAACATAAACGCATCATACAATTTACCAATTAAATATAATCTTCAATGAATTGGCAATCCTAACACACATAAAAAAAATATTTAAATTTGAATTTATTTTAGCAGCTCATCCTAGTACCCGTTTGGATTAAACGCCTATATACTAATTACGCTAATGGTTTTAGAAATTATGGAGGCTATATTCAGAGTAAGTGTACCCACATTTGCCTTGGGAATAGGTGTAAAAAAAAAAAGTGATGAAAACCTCCGTATACCCGACCGAGATTCGAACCTCGATCTCCACATCATCGGCAGTCTATTCTAATACAGGAGTTACCCGTTTGACCACGCGGCCACCGAAACAAGTAATTTGAAAAATCGCTCCAGTGATTGGGAATACTATTAAATTTGAGATAACGGTAGATAGTCCAACTCTTTAGTACAGTCATTGGTGCCTTTGTATATCAAACCTAGTGTCCTGGTGTTTAATTACAGGCATGGCAGAGAAATTATATCACTGGTGAAATTAGAGTTTACACTTTCATAGCGAAACATTTGCAATCAGGACACTAGGTGTTGTGTTTGTCTGTGAATTAAATTAGTTTGTAAGTCACGTTTTGAGATAATCAACTAGTTAAGAAGAGGAATGCTAAACACAAGCACGCAATTAAAAACGACCACCATCACCAAAATCACTGATAGACCAGACCATATGAGAAACGACGCCTTTGTCTGCATGCTCACCAGCAAAGGGTATTTTTACTCTGTTATGGTTGATCCTGTGAGATGTTATGGACCAAGACCAATATTTCATTGTTTTTTGTTATTTTTATGGCCCTGTCTTACTACCTGCTCAGGTTATACGCTTGTTCCGGGATCAAGATAAACTTGACGTTCACTTCAGGTCAACTTAACGTAACTTAACGTAAAGGTTCTCCAAGTGTTTTTAAATGAAAGCTATCACGATGCAGTTAACTTAACTTAATAAATGTCCTGGGAGGGTTTCCACATTAAGTGAACGTTACATGAAAGGTATCACGTGATCTAGCCAGCCAATCATTATACGAGTGACGTCTACAAGGCTATTTAGTAATTCATTTGTTAGTTTTATGACCAACTATTTTACACTATATTTCACAACTCATGGTATTATTAAGTTAAAGTAGATTTAAGATTAAACTAAAATAGGAAAGCTAAATTTATTGAAAAAGTTAAAAGATGAATAGTTATAATATCGATAAAAAAACACTAAAAAATTCACAGATTATAAACACTACAAACACACGAGTACATATCACAGATCAAAATACATACTCTAAAATGTAGATGTTTGGCTTGAGTTGTTACGTTAAGTTACGTGAATCGTGATCACATATCTGTTTTCTTAAGTTAAGTGAACCTTAAGTGAACGTTACGTTAAGTTAAAGTTAAGTTGATCGTGATCCCGGCATTATACGACAATTCCTCTGTTGGAGTAGGGATGAAGAAGGAAGCAGTTTGTAGGTATTCTACCCACATTTGCGTGGAAGGAGAATGTGAAACCATTTAGGGAAAACCACCCCCAGTAGACCCGAATAGAATTCGATACCTCTTCTCCCCATCATCAGCAGATCAGTCTAACGCGAGAGTGACGCCTTTAACCATTCAGCCACTGAAAAAGGTCAATATTCCGTACTATTTAAATGTGAAACACTCCATCTAGGCCTATATTCAAAATAAAGCCATATATATGCTAACTGTTTATCTCTACTTGTGAGGTGACTGAAACGTGGGTAAAACAGTAATAATAAAAAAGAGTCGGGTTTCGCAATCAAAAATTCTTTCCAAACACCCACTTTCGTGGCCGAGTGGTCTAACGCGCTACTCTCGCAATAACGGGGAGATTGAGGTTCCAAACTCAGTCACGTGTACGAGGGTGGTTTTTACTAAATGGTTTTCCACTCTTCCTCAAAGCAAATACGGGTACACCTCCTATTAATATAATCTTCCTCATCCCTACAACCATTGGTGTGATTAGTACATAAACGTATAACCCAAACGGATAGTAAGGTGTTGCTTCAAAAAATATATTTTCAAATATTGATTAAAAGAATATGAGAAGACAGAAGGTTATTTTTTTACGGCAGGAAGGGGAGAGAGAAAAGGCGCCAAAAGGGAAAACAAATGCCACCTAGTCGCGTCTCCTGCGGATTCCGTCATCGGCCTGTGAACAAGCTCGCATTTAAAATTCCGATTAACGACCAAGATAGGGCTACACACCCCTTTTTAGTCTAGACTTCTTCCGACCGTCTTTGTTTTTTAAGGGAATAGAAAATTTACTTTGGGATGAAAACGGATTGAAGTTAAAGATTTCGTAGATAGATAGGTAGAGGATCCCTTTTATATAAATTACATAATCATGCACATAATTCTTTTCGCTCTTAAAAGGTAGCATTTTAAATAAATAATTAACTATGTAACTACCCGTTTATGTCCACATGGGTTAACGCGATACTCTAGTGGTATATTAGACTGTAAATCGAGGTTCGGAACTCGATTGAATGTACTGATGGTGTTTTTTTACTAAATGGTTCTCCAATCTCCCTCCATGAAAATATTGGTACATTTCCTATTAATATAACCTCTCTAATCCCTAAAAACATTAGTAAAACTAGTATACAAGCGTAATACCCGAAAGGGTAGCTCGCCATTATACTCTATCCTGAGACAACTCCATCCAATCTCTAAACTAACACACAAATTCCTTCATATCTACTTTATAATTATCCTACAAACGAATTTTTGGCCTGCCAAAGGGTATTTTATCTTCAGGTTTCCCAACTAAAACATTGTGTACATGCCTGTCATCACCAATAAGTGACACAGCTACCCCACCTCAGAGTCCTGATCATTCTTCATATATGTTTGGGAGTATATACAGTTTTTAATATGTGGATTATAAATATACTTAAATACTCTATGGTATTAGTAAATTAGAAGTTCACTATCGCACTTACAAAAATAGTACGCCACCTATCCCTATCTTAATGATATTCTATCCAGTCCCCCTCATTACACCCTATCTATATATTTAGCTAGCTCTATCCATTCCATCTCATTAAACCTTATCCCTATCTTGAACTAGTTATATCCAGTCCACCCCATTACACCCTATATCTATCATGAGCTATTTCTATCCAGTCCACCCCATTACACCCTATATCTATCTTGGGATAATTCTATCCAGTCCATCTCATTACACCTTATCCCCATCTTGAACTAGTTATATCCAGTCCACCTTATTACACCTTTTCTCTTTTCGGTCCATTCTAATGTTATCCTCCCATCTACATCTATATCTTCTAGTTTAATAGTCTATTCCCATTGGGTTTGCCAGTTACTACCCTGAACACGGTTCTGTAATCACCCATTCATGCTGCATTTACTGCCCATCGTAATCTACGAGACTTTATTATCCTAATAATGTTTAGTTATTTGTACAGGGTGTATAACTCATCATTATGTAATCTCCTTCCCTCGTTAGTAGCCTCATCTTTTTTGGACAAAATTAATTCCTAAGCCATTTGTTTTCGAATACTATACAATTTTTTTGTTAGCATATAAATTAATTGATTAAATTATAAGTATACAAACAGATAACACTACTATTTTTTTAATTTTATATTATTTTTACTAACAATAGCATAAATCATGACACCTTTATTGAATCGTTTCTGCGTATGGATCCATCTCATGCTCGATTACTTGGGAGAAGAGGAATCTGTCACCCTCAAATAGAGTTTATTCTCTTTATATAATCAGTATTTTGATTTATGTGTCAAATATTAAAGTTAAAATAAGTCTCTAGTATATTGACACACCGACTATAAAACATTATAACAGACAAATTATATTTTTAATGTTTGTAATCACTGCGCTACGAGAGTATAGCTTTGCCATTTGACACTTTTCTGTCGGTAGTGCTTTTGTATATTGAGTTAAGTTTAGTAGTAGGCCTATGTTCGATTTGCAGCATGGTCAAAATAATTATAATTTGTAAAATAGTTGTTGATTTATTTTTCTTAAAATGAGGAGTTAATTGAGGGAAGACTTGGTGCTGTGTCTATTCTAGAATTTTTTGTATGCTAATGTGATAGGGGTGAGAAATTTTGACCCAAGATTAAGTGTATTTGAATTTGTGTGAAAGAAGAGTAGAAACTATTCAGGTAAAAATCACCCTCAGTACAACCACCTGGGATTCGAACCCCGATCTTCACGTCATTAACAATCAATTCAATTGCAAGAGTGTTGACTTAGACCGTTCGTCACACCAAAGTGGGTTAGCATTATGTTATTTTGTAAGTCGTTAATAGATATGAGTTCGATCAGAAAATGAATGCTTATAAATCACTTTGTAAAACGAATTCAACTTTTTCATGCATTTCATCTAAAACTACATTCCATTTTGGAGTTTATTTAATCTCATAATGTGATTATAGTAAGAAAAAAGTTTTTTCTTTAGCTTGAATTTTTAAGAATTGAATTTACTATAAATCAGAGAGATAAAATAAATAATGCATTTAATTATTAAAAATGAATAACGGTTGTAAATTTTTAACGTGATATAGGACAAGTGGTCATTAGAGTTTAAATTTGAAGGACAATATTTGGTTATAAAATGTCTTATTTTAAATAGCGGGTGTAAAAATAAATTAATATGTTAATGTAGAAAATAATTTAAAACAATAATTTATATTGATTTGATTGAAGAATAAATGAGCTCGCATTTGCGTGGAAATATTTATAAACCATTTAGGAAAATCCATCCCCAATACATCCACTAAGAATTCGAGTCCTAACCTCTCCTTAGCTCGTGTGTCCACCGAAGATAGTTTCTCTTTTTTCAATATTTCTATTGGAAAAGAGTGAAATACAAATTCTTTGTTTACCAATGTAGTCATTACAACTTAACTTTTGGAATAATTTACCTTTTAGTGTAATTTTAACATTATAATACATTTAAAATATTAATCATGGGCACATAGAGTTGAGTGTTAGGGAAAATCCGGATATCCTCTAGAAAATGTAGGATATCACCAAATAGGGGAAGGCGGCACATACAGTACGTATACGAACCTGAATAAGATATAATAGATGGTTTTTTGGGACGTCCAAATTGTTTCGGTTAGCAAAGGGCGTTTCTTATATGAAATGGGTCTGATAAGAGCGTTTATTAAATGAAATGGGTCTGATAAAAGGATTTTAAACTTTTATTTATCAACTGTTTTTACTCGAGTAATTCACACTCCCCTTCTACCCCACCCCCATGCATATTTTGTTAAATATAAATGATTTTGGATATTACGTCAAATTTCTTGTAAACCCCCTATAGAAAAATTAGCTTCAATACCATTGATAAGACCCGCCTCGGTGACGTAGTTGGCTAACGCGCTATTCGTGTTAAGCTCGACTGCTGAGGACGGGGAGATCGAGGTTCGAATCTCGGTCGGGTGAACTGAGGGTGGTTTTTCCTAAATGGTTTTAAAACTCTCACTCCACGCAAATGCGGGTTCACTTCCTCTAATTCAACCTTCCCAATTCCTAATCCATTAGTGTAATTAGTACTTAAAGCGTATAACCCGAACAGGTAGTAAGACGCGGTACTAAATATTATTATTTTTACCATTGATAAGCACCTATAAATATGAGATGTAGATTGTTTAGGGATTTATCAGTAAAATACAATACTATTTATGTAAAATATAATTCATTGGATACATTTATTTATTTATTTATTTGAAGTATTCAACATGCACTTTCTGAACCGACTGATTAAATCAGCACACGAGAATTTCTATGCGCTAGAGCTAAAGATCCTACACATTTTGCCGGAAAGGCATATTCACATACTTTCCAGGGTTATTTTAAATGCCCCAATCGACATGGGACCAACGATGGCTTTACTTCCTCTACGCAGGTAGTTATGCTACGAATATTTATCGCTCAAGAACAATCCGTTAACTCCGGCTAGGTCTGAACCGACGAACCCTGGGGGTGAGTACCTTTAGTATTATTATTATTATTAGCACCGCGTCTTACTACCCGTTCGGGTTATACGCACTTACGCTAATGTGTAATGGTAGGGTGATTGTGAGATGAAATGGAGGACCTACAGTTTAACATGGAATCCGAACCACGGTGGAGGTCTGGCATTCCTCACATTCACAAGATGTCTTGTCAGAGGTGAAGGAAGGGTTTGGTAATCAGATAAATCTTTTCCGGGACCGAGGATTGAACCCCGGCCGCCAGCATAGAAGTCTGACACCTTACGTTTAGGAAAATTGATTTTATACATCACATGCTAGCAGTGCTTTTATTTATTGTGAATTCAAGAGATAAATAAATCAAATATTTTCCATGTTAGAGGATAGTCAATTTCAGCGAATACCAGCAACACTATAATTACATATTTTGATAGGAGGATATTGAGGATATTTTGAATTAAAACTCGTATTATATTTATTTAGTGGGATGCAACCAACTAGGAACATCAAAAAAATCTTTAAATCCATCTATAAAAAAAACTTGTGTGAGTTTATATCTAATTTGAGACCTTGAAATTAAAAGAATTGATCATACAAGAAGTGCACTCAATATAACCATCATCGCATGTTTTCTATTTTAATAAAGGTAGAAAAATAATTGTGTAGCCATACAAATGAAAAATAAAATGCAATCTTGAATTTCATAATATATTATAGGATATTTATTTCACATAAGACGGATTTAAAAAAAATCAAAACTAATTGATTATTTTGTTTTTAAAATATTAATGTGTTACAGTTTCACACAAAACAAAACAACTATTTAAGTTTCACTGTTAGGTTAATCTGTGAATAAGTAAGTTTGAAAATTACACTAATATATATTATTAAATATATCGAGTAATGCAAAAGTAAATTAATTGACATTCTCATAATTATCATTGATGATTCGCAATTTAGCCAAATTTCACAAACTATTACAAATAACATAAATGGATGAGAACGAATTCTACAACGGGAAATAGCACTTAACTACGTGATATTTTAAGTATTCATCAAGTTAAATGAATATCCCAAATTTAAAAGGATTTATAAAATTTTAATCAGCATTCTTGTTCCTTTTTTAGTAAATTCCATCGTTTTAATTCAAATTTAATTTACCCAAAGAAAGTAATATTAATACTGTATACTAGATTCTCATGATTTAATGAAAGTTGTATTATTTATTTTTTGTCATTTGGTAGAGTTGTTGACATATGAAAGATCATAGAGAATGTCGCATTTTTCCATGTTAAGAATTTAAAGCTTAAACATTACCCGATAATATTATTAAAACATTATTTTATCTTGAATTAGAATGCGCTTTGAATACAGACATTCTAATTAAAAATATACATCGTTAAAACATTTTGATTTAGTTAGAAGAGAATGGATTAATGAATGAATGGATAGACAATACATCATGTAAATTCGCCAATACTTTGATGTATACTGTGCATCATAAAGAGTGTGAGTAAATATGTATGCTTATAGCTTCACTCAAAATCGTGTAAATTTTTTTTGTTCTTAATTACATCAAAGACATGGCATTTTCTAAACAGCAAAGCCTTGTCTTTAATTACAAGTCCACTAGCTTATATCAGCAGCACTTACACACATAAGAATCTTAACATACACCATTTAAACATGTCATACAATACATTACTTAATATTAAATAGTTTTTTTTGGGATGTGACTTTTTTTCAAATGTTGTTCTTCATGCATTTTTTTGGTTATTCTTTTTCAAACAAAATATTAGCACATTATCACAAAATCTATACACACAATAACAGTAAATAGTTTTCAATAGTTCTATACATCATTTAAATACACCTTAAAAGTTAAAACATTATATATCAGGAGATTTGACTAAACCCCTGAATTATATTCTGCCTGTGATTCTCTGCCCTCAAGATTTACTTAGACGTTATAAGTCTAGTTTAATATATCATGATTCTTAATATCTAAATACACTTCAATTCTTATTTGTAACATGCAAATACAAGCTGATAAATATGAATAGATTCATCATCTACACTCGATACTTACATCTTACATGTGATCAATATAGTAAAGTACATACACATAATCATCATAAATATTTTACATAGATTAATGCTTTCATATCAATTAAAACACACATATTATTTGTTCATAATTACCTTTCTGTGCGTAATTCTCGTTATTCAAGAATGAAATATTTATGGAAACTCTTTCGAGTTAATACAATCTTTATTATATATTACCCACATACATCTTAGATGATTAAAGAGATATTTTATACAAATAGGATGTATATTTCAATGTTATTAATATTAGAAATGACTATCTATTAGTTTTATGACGAACATCTCATTAAGAACTACCTTAATTAGATGAACATTCTCACTAATAGATAATCTATTTCTAATACATACTTTCTACTATAGCTACCATAAAACATATTAGAGCTATACTACACATTTTAAAACTATAACGACTATTATGTATTTGTTTGCACGGAATTCTCAATCAATAACAAATGACTTTTATTGTAAACAATTATTATTTCCACATTTTAAGTGCTGGAATATTGGGGTAGGTAGTTCACTCAACAGTTCAAGCGAACTCAATTTTTACGAACTAACACTAGACATTTAGAGTAGCATAATACAATGTAATTGTTATATTTTGACACTATCATCTACTACTTATTTAACTACAACTTACTGTATATTACCATTTTGGTATATGTTGAAGCTAACAAATTATATTTAAATCATTAAAATACAAAGATATTGATTGTTTCATATTAAGATAATTTATAAATTTTATGTATCTAAATATTTAAAAATGACTTTGTAATGTCCTAAGACATTTGATTAATAGTTTGTAATTTTTTTTAATACTAAACTTAGTAGAGATAATATTAATTTTGAATTTTTGAGACTAACCGCAAATTTTACTTTGTAAAGATGTGAAATTAAAAAAAATAGCTTGGGTAGAATAATTACACTCTTTTGGAAAAGAGGCACTCAATTAAATTTAAATAAAATCAATCAAATATACGGCAATGTCATTATTATTTCTAACTAAAGCCGTTCATTTCCCAAATTAAATTTCTTATATAAACTTTATTTTAATAACTTTAAAATATTATATTTATGTATGTTCTAATAATATAAATGTTTGAATACTATTTTGATTATTTCTCGATTTTATTTTTATTTTTTGTTTTATAAATTTAAAATTTGGCGTTTAGTCATTTTAAACACTTATAAATGAAAAGAGTAGTTTCAAATAATCCAAGTAAAAGAACCGATACATTTTAATTTTGAGTAAAAAATCTCATTATTTAAAAACAACTATTTATAAACTTAGATAATTTAGGAAATTGTATCTTACACATTTAATGTGTTACATAGAAACTATCTAAACATAAACAACTATCAAGTTGCCAATAAATTACTAAAAAGCTTTAAAAAGTCTAAGAAGATGTTGAATAACACAAAGATCAAGTAAAATACCGTGGTCTATGCCTCTAGAAGGTCCACGTTTTTTTCAACCCAGACTGTATGGGCTCGTGTTTTAAGTAAAGGAGTGAGTCAGTGCAATAAGAATGAATAACAAAGAGATTAGAAATATCAAGTAACGTTATCTATTATTTAACAGCGAATAACAATTGTTATTTTGTGAAATATTTTACTTAATGAGATCATTTGAAAGTTTATTTAAAATCTAGTTCAAAAGTTTATGGACAGATTTTAAATATTAACGCTAAAAATTAAAACTTATAACTTGTTACACGCCATTCTATCCCTGTTTTAATTAATGGCTCAGTAGAAAGCAAACTGCTTAATTGGTATAGTCTTAAAGTGCTTGTTTATAAAATTTATTAATTTTCCATTAGATAATTTAAAATTTTATAATAATAGTAATAATAATACAATAATAATGAAGATGATGATGGCAAATAGTTTTTACCTGCTATTGAGACAATTCTCAATAATATTGATAGTTTAAAATTGAATATAAGGAATGGATTTTAATATCATGAGCATGTAAATTATAATGGAGAAATAATAGGTACTAAACTTAATACCATTTTATTATATCTGAAATATTAAATTATTGGTTTGCGAGTCGAAAGTTGTATTAGTATTTGGTATTATATTGTCTACAAACGCATGTTAGCAACAAAAGTTAATTTAAATAAACAGGTTATACACGAAAACGTTGATAAAGGTTATTTTTAATCATTACATTCTCGACAAATATATCACTGATATATTTTTATATATTTTCTGATAATAATGTTAAATATTTATGATCAAGCTAATCATAAGGAATAGTCTTAAAAATAATTTTATTTGGAAGTGTATACACCCTATCATATTCATTTTTTTTATCTGGAAAATAGATGTTAATCTATTTATAAAAAAGAACCAACTATAGGGGATTTTTTCAATATTTTTAACCCCATTTTTTTCAATTAAAACGTGTGATTTTAATATCAATCAATTCAATAATTTATTTTTAAAAAGAGAAGCCAAATAGATTTTAATTAGTTAGTTTTTATAAATACTAAATAAAATATGTTACCAAAATAAAATAAAACATAAGCTGTTTGCTTACTCTTCAAGCCACGTATATTACTTAATATTTTAGTGCATTTAAAGATTAAAGTGCAGTGCTAAAATTCAAATAATAGAGCAAGGTAAAAACTATCCACCCTAGCTTCTTTCGTTGACAACCTGTGAAGAAGGAAAGCGTACTTCACAGTTCTACGAGCTTAGACAAACTTTCCCATGGATACATCACCAACAGTTTGTCTGTAGAGAAAGTATCTATCAACTTAGGCCTATCATAAACGAAACTCCTCTTAATACAATTATTGAAACATACTTTAAAATATTCTAATAGACAATTTTTTACAAACATCAACATCAGACATTTTAATAAGTAATACTATTAATTTAACATTTGGTATAGAATATACAAGTAAACATAAAACACTTTTGTATTTGCAATAAATATGGTATTATTTAGTGTTTGGTAAAATATATTATATAGTATGATTAAGTATATAGATAAACTTAGTACATTTTAAACATAAATTATTTAATAATTAACATTAATTCCTTTCTTTGCCGCCACCGGTAGTTTTTCTCCTCGTAAAAATGGATTGCTATCCTGTAATAGAAAGAAGATGTCACAAATAGTATAATTAATGGCAAAATATTGTTCTAAATTGATATTATATGTTTACAAATAAATTATTATTATTACTATCTTTAAAGGGTAAAAATATTCTTGTGATTTATTTGGAAGAATAAATTATTTGTCCTTTTAAATCCACCAGACAGAAGATAATACTGTAATTAATTAAAGCTAAACCAATTAATGAAAAAATATTTTAATAGATTTTATCATTAGAGTTTTAAATTCATGTAAAACGGCTTAAAAACATATTTCTATGTATTTAAATCATTCAGTAGATATACGTAGCATATTATATTTACTTAAATGTTCCCTGTGGTAGTGGATTTAAAATGTTTGTATTATATAAAGAAAGTTAAATATTTCTGTTTATTATGCTAGATATGAACTTAAATCTATAATGAAAATAATCTCTAATTTTTAATTGTGTATTCAAACATGTTGTGACAGAATCAAAGTGTCAATCAGAAACACATTTAAAAAACAATTGAGTGATTTGGCTTTAAGGAAAAAAATTCTTTAAATTACCTTTTTAAGAAATTTAGTTGATCCATAACTTACAAAGGAAACTAATATTTAAAAGGGTCCACACTAAAGAATAATTTTATATAATTTTTCTATCTAATTAGATTTGATATTATCAATTATATAAAAATTTTGACTTGACCTTAAGAACTAAATATCCAAATACAACATGTGGTTGTCCATCCCTCTAGAAACTAAATAAATGTAATTAAAGGTTGCCTTCTAATATACATTAGGATAGCTTAAAACCTATATCAGTGACTGTATGATCTAAGGCATCACCCTTGTTTCAAACTAGACTGCCAATGACATGGATTAGGGTTCGAGCCCCAGTCAGGTGTAGGGAGGGTATAGTTTTCTAAATGGTTTTTCACTCTATCTTCATGCAAATGTGGGTACACTTCTTCTAAATCAAACTTACTAATATCTAACACATTGGCGTAATTAATATATATGTTTATTATTATTATTATTATTATTACTATTAGCCCCGCATCTTACTACCCATTCATGTTATACGCCCTTATCGCTAATTTGTAATGGTAGGGTGATTGTGAGATGAAATGAAGGACCTACAGTTTAACGTGGGATCCGAACCACGGTGGAGGCTTGAAATGCCACACATTCGTAAGTTGTGATTAATACACGTCTTGTTAGAGGTGAAGGAAGCGTTAGGAAATCATATAGATCTGTGTCGGGACCAAGGATTGAACCCCAGACCCCCACCACATAAGACAGAAACCTTACTTCTAGACCACCAGATCACTTATATAAGTATAAGTTGAACAGGTAGTAAAACGCGGTACTAAAACAAAACTAATTTCAAACTCATCTATGACCAAACCGTGGGTTTACATGCCAAAACTCATATCGTTTATTCAAACGCTAGAGAATTATTCTTACCTTCTTCACATGAAACTTCTTAGCCACCAAGCTCTTGTGCTGGTCTGTAACCTAAAATATTAGAGAATTAAGCTATGTGTGCATACATATAAATAAAACCGAAGCCAGTGAACAAAAGAAAAAAGTGAACATACACACACACACACACACACACTAAACAAGAATGATTGATTTTACCAAATCACATCATCAACCAAATTCAATTATATTGCTTAAAACAAATGAATGTATTAAATAATGTGATAATCTATCATATTATATTGGAGTGTTCGTATTTAAAAGAGAAATGTTATCTTCTTACTTTAATACATACAATAAATGTAATTTTAAACATTTTGTCAATATAATCTAAGATGTAAATTTACCTTTGACAAGAAAATGTTTCATTTAGTTCATTGTAACTTACATTTTTTTGGGGTATCCCAAACTTAACAAAAGTTTTATGTATGTTGTTTCATTTAACTGAATCAGAGGCCTTTTAAAAAAACATGTATAGCCGGTGTACCATCATGTACTAGTCCCACTTACCCCCCCCCCC
>CABFOV010000827.1:62842-74361 GCA_902141375.1 Timema poppense | reverse complement strand
CACATCCAATATTTGTGTAACGGTAAAGATCTGATCCTTTGTAGATAAATTTTGTATAAATACACTCTGATAATCCCCAATTACTTGCTTTGAATATGACATCAGTCTCAGTATAATAATCTTAGATCAAATTGGTTAGTATGTTGTTAGTAGTGAGATACCGGTACAGACTTTTATATAACTGTTTGAAAATGGGTATTGTTATAATTTCCTTACATTATTATGGAAATACATCATGGTTTCACATGAAGCATATCAATTAATGTAATTCAAGATTTCACCAACTCCCTTTATTATGTCTTTTGGAGTTGAATTTATATCTGAAGACTTATGATTCTTTAGTTTCTTAATAGATTATTTGAGTTCACTAATACTTGGTTCTGGGATTAATGGTTCAACAGTATGACTTTCAAAAAGTACAACCTATTTGTATTCTCCATGCACATTCTAAATATGACTGGAGTGGTAGTTTTATCTCCTCAAAAATTTACGCGGGTCTGCAATCATATTACCAGGCTAATCTTACACTAAATTGACTCTAGCCTAATTACTTTTCCTATTACCATAAATAACCAAGTTCCCTAATATTATTAATTTTCCTATTATGTTTTATTTCACTAGCTTTATTCTTTAAGATGGAGTGGAAGAGAACTTAAGAAAAGGCCTTTGCTGTTGCAGTCTTTATAGCAAAACATTTGTAGGTGCAAAATCTTTTTTTGGCGCAAATAAATAAAATATTGCTCCAGTAGAAACATAGAATTTAATTTTCATCGCATGATGGTTTCTAATGTTCTTGAATATCTGTCAAGAGAATCCTGTAATTTAATGACAACTTTTTCTCTTCATTCATTTAAAAAGTTTCTCATCTAAAGCCGCTATGCTCATGAGAGATATTTAACAATTACTGTTGATACCACCATGTGAATAAAATTAAATTCTTCATTTCTAGTGGGGAAATATTTGAATTATTTTGTCTAAAAAAATGATTTTCTATAGAAACTGCAAAAACATTTTCCTTTTCTCACGCCCTCTTCCATCGCATCTTAAACACTATCTATCTATCTAATTTTGTTTCTGAATATGGAACTTGCCTTCCTTTTTAAATTCCCATATGTGTTTAAGCTCAACTTGCTAAGACTTGCATACCAATAAAATTTTGCATTTTTTTCTTCCCTCTATTAATTTTGAACATTTGTTTTCAAACCATGGACTCTCGAAATATTTCGCATTTTCTAAAATCACTAATTAGTAAATTACACTTCCTCTAACTAATATTTTTTAAATATGTACTTATTATTTTACTAAACTTAAACCTTAACTGTAGAACATACCTGAAACTGTTCCATTATGCGGTTAATGTCGGAGTCTGTCAATTCACTCCCGGGTGCCCCATTTGACCCTTGAAGATCTCTCCCAGAAGAGACGGGACAGTCAAACATGTGTTCAGTGTCACACATGCACTCCTGGGCAGCCTGATACTCGCGGCTGTAAACATCAAATCACAGAACGACACGTCACACCAATGACCAATGAAAGATATGCTCCGCGTCACACATAGAGTCATAAACAGCTTGGTATCTGGTATTCATACCTAGGAAACAACTATCTACTTTAGAGTGAATATTCCTTTTTATGAATACTTCAGTAACAAATAGTTTACTAATATGGATATTGTCAGATTATATTTTATCCATCCACGAAGCCATAGATAGTTCTACTTTGTTCAGCCCAAAAATATCGCTAGTCCCGTCCATACAATTATGGCATGGAGGGAAATCAACTCGTAGATTTGGGTGGTTTGTAATATGTATATATATTGAATGTATATGTTCAAACGCCTCTGTAGTCTGGTGGTCAGGGTTTCTGACTACTGAGCCAGATGTCTAGGGTTCAATATCTGGCACTCTAGATTTTTTTGTGAAGCAGTGAGTCTGGAATGGGGTCAACTCAGCCTAGAGAGGACAATTGATGAACTACGTAGATGCTCCGGTCTAGAAATCCGAGGTTAACCGATGAAAGATTCTTTTTGCTAAGCACATGACACCCTCTAGACGCAAATGTTGGCAATATCATATCCAACATGCAGCGATCACTTGGTCGTTATAGCTTGCTTGCACAAAGACGGTATGAAATTGTTACTACCATTTTATTTTTTAAATTAAGCACCCCTTATTACTACCCGTTTGGGTTATTTACTTTTGTACTAATTCCATTAATGGTTCTAGGGATTTGGAAGGTTATATTTTCAAGTAAGTGTACCTGCATTTGTGAGTTGGGGGAGTGATAAATTATATCGGGCCCGACCTAGATTCGAACCTTGATCTCCCCAACATAGGCAATCTAGTCTAATGCGAGAGTAGTGCGTTAGACCATGCAACCACCGAAGCGGGTTTCTTCCGATTTAAATCGGGTCTTCATATCGGAGCAGGAAGATTTGATGTATGATACGTTTTAATGATCGAGCCAATAAATGAAACAAATGATAATTTAAAGCGTCGGCCACTTTAGACGTTGTACTGTACCTACAGTAGCCCCATGGCTTCTTTGGTGCTGGCTGACAGCTCACAGCTGACTTCTGACAGTTAAAATTTAGGTACATATCTAAATTTTGACTGTCAGAAATGACAGCTGCTAAACACGTGTTTTTGCAGATCATCTGGTTCAACATAGGGATACGTAATTTGGTTTGGTAACTTTTTAAAGCTCTCATAATTCAGCTGTGAGCTGTCAGTCAGCACCAAAGAAGTCATGGGGCTACTGTACCTGAAGGCTGCTGTGTTCTCAAACTGTTCAAGGCAGCCGTCATCAGCTGAATACCCAACCGGGCACGGGTTGGGAGGGTTGCAGTACGCAGGCAGCGCGGCGTCTGTCTTCACTTCCTTCTGATTCTCTACGGTGCCATCAGGCTTCAAGTGCTGCTTTCCCTCGCCAGCGCCACCTGAAGGACAACACGAGAGACACCATTTACCGGACCTGCATAATTGCAGGTAAATATTCTCATACTGTGAAGTTATTATTATGGGAAGGGCGATTCAGAAGCTTCAAAAAAAAAAAATCCTCAAATATTTTTAATAACATGTTAGGAGCTATGGAGAGAAGAGTATAAATGTTAATAGTATTAATTTCAAAGGAAAAATGGCACCAAACGTTTGTATTTAATTTAACATTGAAAGGAGGGTAGAAGGACGAGGCTTACATATTTACCAGAAAACTGAAGGCCTCAAAGGTCACAACCCTTTTAGTGCCACGATCTGATCTGATCGGCTCCACCTACTGTCGCTAAAAGTGTCACGAGCCGATCTGAGCCGCACCGCCTACTATCACTAAAAATGCCACGTGCCGATCTTATCGGCAACGCCTACTACCACTAAAAATGCCAAGAGCCGATCTTATCGGCACCGCCTACTGTCACTAAAAATGCCACGAGCCGATCTTATCGGCACCGCCTACTACCATTAAAAGTGCAATAGCCGATCTGATCGGCACCGCCTACTGTCACTAAAAATGCCACGAGCCGATCTGATCGGCACCGCCTACTACCATTAAAAGTGCCATAACCGATGATGTCGGCTCTTCATTTTTGAGCTAGTTCTCGCTTTATCTTATAGATAGTGTAGTAGTGTCATATATCACTGAGAATATAACATTTCCCTCTGTTATTTTATATAAAGTTGGCAGCAAAAATCAACCGTAAATAGTTGTTATTGGAACTGGAGTTTAGTACATTTACAATGGCGGACGGTCACGTACTCAATGTGTTAAGTGCAAGCCCGGTACGAGCTGCATGGAAACACATGTGTGATACATCTATACTGATGTAAATAGTTTTGTTAACAGTTTTAAAATGTACGAGTAAAATTGTTCTGAGTTTAAAAATATACACCATTTAGATTTTAATGTTATGCCGTGTGAATGAAAAGATTTCTTTACCAATGTAAGTAAATAGGTGAAATGAATTTATAAATTTATACAATATATTTAAAAAATTAGAAATTAGAAATTATAAAAGGTGTTTTGAAAAACGCATTCATTATGTATAGGCCTAAATATATATTCATGAGGTAAGCAATATAATAAATTTTGCTGTAATTTAAGCAATAACGACCCAAAAATACCTAATGTAGGATATCAAATAAAATTCCTGTAATTAAAATTTATAAACATATATATTCAAAACTTTATTTTCTTGTATAAAACTAAATGCACTACAACAAACTAGTATTGAAATGTATACATAATATATATATATTTTTAATATGTTGGTTATCATTAATTTTTTTAAATAATTTTATTAAAATTGTATTAATCTATTATTATTATATAACAGTACATACGAATTAAAATGATATAAAACTCAAAATAATCGCGAATTTTCTTGCAAACCCTTCCAAATATTAAGAAATAGCTGTGGCATTCTTCGCACACAAAACCTAATATGCCTCAAGCATTCTTCTCGCGCGAATTCTGGAATATCCGTGGCACTAAAAGGGTTAAAAGCACAACAGAACACACAATTATTAAATATTTGTGTAAGATCAGTCCCCTTCTTCATCAGAACAGAATAAAACACCAATCGGATAATGGCAGCATGGCTAGAGGTAGATCACAGGTTCTTGCCTTTTTTTTATCCTCCTTTCAATTTTTAATCAAATTACTTTGATTAGAAATGAGTAAATTCTATTTCACTGCAATGTAATTTGATCCTTATTCATCTGTCAATTTTTAATTTACAGTATATCTCTTTCTCCATCTTCATTACATATTCGTACTATCTCATTCTTTCTTATTCCACTATCATGTACTCCCTGTAACCCCCACTCTTCCCCAGATAACTTCAGTCCTACTCTTGTTTCCCCTAGTGACAGCTAACATGCTCCTCACAAACGTTATTCCCATGGCCTCACCTTTGCTAGTCTCTCTTACATTCATTGTCCAATTATCTGCTGCTCTGTACAACACTTCCCTTACCTTCTAAGGCACATATCTTCTCATTAACAGGTCTCTTACATCCAGGTAAACAAGGGGATCCACCTTCTAAATGCAGAGGCGGCTCTACCATAAGGCGAACTACAGTAGCCCCATGGCTTCTTTGGTGCTGACTGACAGCTCACAGCTGAGTAAAGTTATCATACCAAATTATGTATCCCTACGACGTACCATATGATCTTCAAAAACATGTGTTTAGCAGCTGTCACTTCTTATAGTCAAAATTTGGTATATACCTAAATGTTGACTGTCAGAAGTCAGCTGTGAGCGGTCAGTCAGCACCAAAGAAGCCATGGGGCTACTGTAGGTGACCTCTTAGGGCCCCACGCCTTCAGGAGCCCCGCACCATAATTGAGTAGAAATATAATGAAGTTTACAGTGATCTATGAAAAATATATTTATGTAAAATCGCCTAATTATTATAGCTTTTCTTTTCACTGCATTTAATAAGTAATATAAAAGGAAAACAAATTTATTTTGTAACTCTATATAAAAATTATTTTTTTTCAATTTTCTTTTTCAAAAAAATTATTGTAAAAACCCTCAGATATTATAATTTTACCCCCACATTATTTATTAACATTATGTTACTATGTTGCTCTGAGGTTAAGTGGCTACGTTTTATTTCCCCTCTTTATTTCCTATAATTAAATAAATATTCCGAATCTAGGCAAGTTAGCACGGTTATGGGTCAGATTAATTCAATGGGGGCAGGGGGTGCAAATGACCCCACCCACAGCCTCGCCTAACTTAGAGCCGCCTCTGACTATATGTACTCTAATCCAAGGTCAATGAAGACTGCCCTCCCCCCACCCCCTCTCCCTACCTGTCATGTACTGATGTCCCCAGAGAGAGCTGTGTTGAAGGTACTCCTGATCACGTATACTGGGGTTATTCCCCGTCTCTACCATAGGGTCGTAGTCCAGGGGCAACTGTTGCTGTTCTTCGGCTTCCAGATCCTTGATAGATCTTCCGGGCATCAAACCGCCTAGGCCCAACCTGCGGAAAGATGACATACTTGACAACTGATATTTAAAAAAAAAAAAAATTAATGTGTGTATGTATGCATAAAAATATACTTTATGAATAAACAGGATTAAAAATTTGATTCGTGTTCACTCAATTTAATTTTTTTATCATAGCGAATATAAAAAAAAACTACTCTAACTTGCGTTCACTTCTATCCCACAAAACTCACTAGTTTTTTAATATTTTTTTAGAACCTCGCTTTAATAACAGTTCAAGCTCTAAGCATATATTAAATAAGATAATAAGTTAAGGAGAAGGAAAATTGAATTTAGAGGAAGTGTACTCGTGTTTTCGTGGAAGGAGAGTGAAAAACCATTTAGAAAAAAACAACTTAGTACGCCCAACTAGTATTCAAACCTCGACCTCTTGTCATTGACAGTTCTTTATGTTGCGAGGGTGACGCCGAGGTGGGTCAGTATTTATTGCTGTAGATATTTAACGTCTTATTTATTAAACGACTGATTATACTAGCACTTAACTTACAAATTAATTCAACATTTAAAGATAAATCGGTAGGCAGATGAACTAAACGTCAAGTTTTTTTTATCTGGTTTCTAGGTTATGGTGAGGTAGGGGCTCGTATCTCATCCGAGTATACTAAGGGTGGTTTTTCATAAATGGTTTCCCAATATTCCTTCACATAAATATTAGGTAATTTACTATAAATTCTACCTTCTACAACCCTACTCTATTAGTGTAATTAAATCAATAAATTCCTGTTGGGTGGTAAATAAAAAAATTCTAAAATAGTGACACAACATCCAATTCCTATATCGTCAATTCATCACAGTGAATGGAAAGTCCCAAATTCATCCAATGTGGAAATTTATTTATTCAAAACCTGTTGAACTATTGTTGTATACACCTATTTAATGAAATTAAATACAAGTGATTAGAATATAAATTCTAAACAAACCCATTGATTTATTGACTGTAGCTCAGTGCTTTACAACCTATGGTCACGACCCCAATTGGTTATAGCCTTATATTTACTTTTTATGTGATTATAATGATTATATAAGGCTGCAAAATTCAAACTTGTATGTAGACGGTTGAAAATCTTTGAGTTTCTTAATGTAGAGTATAATTATTATTGTAGATTTGCCTAGATTGAAAATAGTTTCACCATAAAACAATAATTAATATAAATAAAAGAACAAACATTTGATAAGAACATAAGCTAAAATTATTATTATTAATAGCACCGCGTCTTNTATTATTATTATTATTATTATTATTAGCACCGCGTCTTACTACCCGTTCGGGCTATACGCACTTACGCTAATTTGTAATGGTAGGGTGAATGTGAGATTAAATGAAGGACCTACAGTTTAACGTGGAATCCGAACCACGGTGGAGACCTGGCATTCCCCACATTCCCAAGATGTCTTGTCAGAGGTGAAGGAAAGGTTTGGTAATCAGATAAATCTGTGCCGGGACCGAGGATTGAACCCCGGCCGCCAGCATAGAAGTCTGACACCTTACCCCTAGACCGCCAGGTCACCTTTAATTATGTTAATTATAACTATTTTGTTTTGGTACTATTCAGTCTTTATAAATGTTACACCTTTCTTTAATACCCATTAAAACCTACTGAATTTATTCAATTTTATGGGATAAAGATGCTAAAAGTATAATCAAGAGGCAGAGTAGAGAACAGTCTAGAATAACAAGCCTAAGCACCCACTAAAGGGATTCAAACCACAAACTCCTTGTCACCAGCGAACACGACTTAATGAGTTTAACGTTTGGTAAATACATCCATTACTGTTTCCAGCCTATGACCTTGGTAAGTTTTTTTATTTACGTTATATTTGTTTCCACTACCAGCTGGCTAGGCCTCTCGTAGACTCGTTAAGACAATGCCAGGTACAACATCCAGTCTCTTGCCGTTAATTTATCAATGTGAAAGGGTAAAGGCTTATTTTCATCAATGATACATTTTTAGTCATGCCAGGAATTGAACCCGGGACATTTAACTCAGATGGCAGACATTCTACCGACTTAGCTAAGGTGTCGGACTAATAGATTAGTATTACTGCCCACTAATGAGGGAGAAAAGCGGTTGTTTAATTCTTTCGTTGAATTGTGAAACTTTGTTCTATCAAAAAAATATCAAGCTATTCTAAGGTTCTTTTTGGATGTACAGATATTAAATTATCTACAACGGTATGGCTTTAAGTGTGTAAAAAAACCCTTTTAGTGACCGCATGGTCAAAGGCGTCACTCTCGCAAAAGACAGACTGACTATGATGGAGATATTGGGACTCAAATTCTGGTTGGTTTTTTTAAAAATTGTTTTTTATTCCCCCTTCACGCAACTGCAGATAAACTTACTCTAGTTTCAACCTTTTCCTGCTCTATAATAACAACGCAATTAGTACATATGAGAAAACCTGAACGGTTAGTAAGACGCGGTGACAATACAATGTGTGAGTGGTCGAGTGTGTGATTGTGTGTTTGACTCTGGCCCGGGTATCTGGGGCTCTTTCCCAGATTATCCGCATCGCATGATGGGTGAGGGGGTTAGGGGAAGGAGGGAGAAGAAGAGAGAGAGAGGGTGTTATTCAAAATGTGTATTCCTACATTTTAAGGTATAGGTTTGGTAAACAGCTTCCCCTTAAAGGTTCCTCTTAATGTGTGATTGTAGCTACCGTGGGTTGAAGGCAGGATTTCAACATTTTTCATAGCAAAGGTCTATTTTTTTTTTGCCAAAATAAACAAAATAAATAAAATATGACTCCAGTATAATCATATAGTTTAATTTTATTCACAAGGTGAAATCAACAGTTGTTGAATATCTGTTATGAGCTTAGCGTCATTAGACGAGAAACTTTTTAAATGAAGAGAAAAAATTTGTCGTTACATTCCAGGACATCAGGGGCAGATATCTAACAAATATTCTTATCACCATATGAAGAAAATCAAACTAAATATTGCTACTGTAGGAATATTTTATTTCTTTTGGCCGAAAAAGGTTTTTATATAAAAATTGTAAAGGTGCTGGCCTAAACTAGCGATTCCTACACACCCACCCTAAGGTGGGAAGGAAAAAGGATGATGGGTTAGTTAATGTAATTGCATGTCATACACAAAGTAGCATTATAACAGGACATTTATCTTCATTTTAAAAGTTTATATTCAATCACCACAACTCCCATGGCAGATATCAAATAACTATTGAGAATATTATGTGTTGAAAATTAAACTAATCAGATAATTATAATTGAGAAATATTCTTTTTATTTTGTTAAACAATTATTTGTGCTATTATATCTATAAAAAAACATACGGACTTTAACTCGCTTTCCATTCCATACCACCTTAAACTATTTAGTTAAAGTGGATTATAAAACACAATCAGTAAACCTAATAAAGTTAACCAACACAAAATGAAGGGGAGAATGTTTGAAAGGGAGTAGAATTATTAAACTTTCTGTCCTTGATTGATTAAGTTCTTAAGTCGGGCTCTCATATATTCCCTATGCTATAAATTATAAATTAAGCACATTAAAACACAAATTTAATTCAATAAAAAATATAACGTTGTTATTATTATTATTATTATTATTATTATCACGTCTTACTACCCGTTCGGATTATACGCACTTACGCTAATGTGTAATGGTAGGTTGATTGCGAGATGAAATGGAGGACCTACAGCTTAACGTGGAATCCAAACCACGGTGGAGGTCTGGCATTCTCCACATTCACAAGATGTCTTGTCAGTAGGTGAAGGAAGGGTTTGGTAATCAGATAAATCTGTGCCGGGACCGAGGATTGAACCCCGGACTCCCAGCACAGAAGTCTGATATCTTACCCCTAGACCGCCAGGTCACCTAGTAAATAAAATCCATTCATAATGCATCCAACCAGGATTGAACCTTAGTAGTCCAAATAAGAAGAGCCAACAGTTTTACCAACAGGCCATTTGTACAGTATTTTTTGTTTTTTTTTGTTTACCATTCAAAAGACTTTTCTTCTATAAAATATTACACACCATAACTGTATTTTTATTAACAAGTTACAAGGGTAATGAACTTCAATTTTTACCTTTTCCAAATCTAATTTTACGTCACACCTTTTAAAATAAAAATTTGAGAATTCAAATTTAATATTTTAAATATTATATCTATTTGACAAAGCTGTCATTTTACCTTAATTAAAAGCATACTCTATTTGCATATGCTTAAAGTACTCTTAAAATCAATTAACAATTCACATTTAAATCGCACAAGAACAGTATTATACCAGAATATGTAGTCATAGTGTGTGATCTTTTCTTCTCCCTCTATGATCCACGTCCTACTATGCGTCTGGACTATCCCTATCCTCAATAGTCAGATATGAGGAAGGTATAACTTAGATAAATTGTGCCCACGTATGTGTGTAAAACGCTTAAGAGTTTGATACAAGTAAAAAATTTAACTATCTAATGAATTAAGGCTGAAAAAGTTTAAATTTTGAAGAAATGTACTCATATCTGTGTGGATGAAGAATGGGAGGCAATTTAGTAAAACAACATTCGTAGTCGTACACACTGCAGGGATTTGAACCCGGATCTCCCAGTAATTAATAAGCAAGGCTAGAGGAGCATGATGATCTCGTGGCCCCCTCCCTAATGACCCTCCCCCCATCCACCCACCCACACGATGCGGGTGATATTTCAAATAATTGTTTAAATGATTAATGATCGGGTTGAGGTGGAGAAGGGATGACTTTAATTTAAGGAAATACACTACGGTTTTGTTTAGAAAAGAACGAAAAATTACATCGTCGACAAAACCTCGCTTAAGTTGATATCCAACTCTGACTTATTAAATCAGCGATGGCCACATATTATGTTCGGTCAAACCAAGCCAATCCGGTAGAGTATATATATAAATAATTCTTTAATGGCGAATTTATGTATGTATGCGTGTATGTATGTACGTAAGTATGTATGTATGTATGGTGTAGCTAAGTATATATATATGTAAGTGTGTACGTATGTATATATATATATATGTATGTATTTATATATGTGTGTGTGTGTGTATGTATGTGTGTGTATGTACGTAAGTGTGTATGTATGTATGGTGTAGCTAAGTATATATATATGTAAGTGTGTACGTATATATATGTATGTATTTATATATGTGTATGTATGTATTTATATGGTGTATGTATGTATGTATGTATGTATTTATATGGTGTATGTATGTATGTATGTATGTATTTATATGGTGTATGTATGTATGCATGTATGTATTTATATGGTGTATGTATGTATGCATGTATGTATTTATATGGTGTATGTATGTATGTATGCATGTATGTATTTATATGGTGTATGTATGTATATGTATGTATGGTATATGTATATGTATGTATGGTATATGTATATGTATGTATGGTATATGTATATGTATGTATGGTATATGTGTATGTGGTGTATGGTATATGTGTATGTGGTGTATGGTATATGTGTATGTGGTGTATGGTATATGTGTATGTGGTGTATG
>CABFOV010000827.1:12598-58274 GCA_902141375.1 Timema poppense | reverse complement strand
CCACGTCTTACTACCCGTTCGGGATATACGCACTTACGCTAATGTGTAATGGTAGGGTGATTGTGAGATGAAAGGGAGGACCTACAGTTTTAACGTGGAATCCGAACCACTGTGGAGGCCTGGCATTCCCCACATTCACAAGATGTCTTGTCAGAGGTGAAGCAAGGGTTTGGTAATCAGATAAATCTGTGCCGGGACCGAGGATTGAACCCCGGCTGTCAGCATAGTTTAACACTACGATTTTTAGCACCGCATCCTACTACCAGTTCGGGTTACACGGCTATGTACTAATCACACTAATGTGTTAGGAGCTAGTAAAGTTTAATTTAGAGGAAGTGCAGCAGCATTTGCATGGATATAAATAGTAGAAAACCATTTAGGTAAAACCCACTCTCAGTGCACCTGAACGGGATCGAACACCGATATCCCCATTTTCAGCAATCTAGCCTATGGTGAGAGTAGCGTCTTAGACAATACGGCCACCGAAGAGGGTTTTTAACACCACTCAAATAAATAATATTAGTAACACATTTTTTCTCATCATATGTATTTCAACAACACTGAAACGCTCTTCGGTGGCCACATGGTCTAAGGCGCCAATCACTCAATATACTTGACTTTCGATGACGGTTTAATCCCGGCCAGGTGTAGTGGAGGTGGGTTTTTTCCCTAAATGATTTCACACGTTTATCCACGCAAATTCGGGTACACTTCCTCTTAATTTAACCTTGTTCCCCCTTAGCCCATTAGCTTAGATAGTTCATAGCCATAATGCCAGAGTTTGTAGTAAGACGTGGTATTAAAAAAATAAACTACACTGAAGGATTAAACACCTTTCTTACCAAAATCCTGCCTTGCCCGTGGACTTTTTTTTTTATCGCCTCCTTCCATCCACCCGTTTTGTCTGCACATAGCTATACTAACAGAGTAGGGATGAGGATTATATAATATAGACTAAATGTCACTGCATTTGCGTGGTAGAATGATTGTAAAACTATTTAGAAAATATCAGCCACAACACACCCGGCCGGTTCTCGAATTGAGAATAAAAACTCCTTGTCACTGGCTAACTCATACTAGACGGGCTTGACGTTTGGTCCGCGTGCCCACCGACAAGTTTTTTTTTGTATAACCACGTCTTACTACCTTTTATACGCATATGTGATCATTACTTTAATGGGGTAAGGAGGAGGAGGGTTGAAACTAAAGATAAGCTACCCGAATTTGCGTGGGAGGAGGGAGAGTGGGCAACCATTTAGTAAAAACCTATCTCAGTAGACAATACAGGGATTCGAACCACGATATCCGCGTCATCAGCAAACCAGTCTAACATGAAAGTGAAGCCTTTTTTGACCAAAATGGATTGTAGGAACCAATTAGTAGTATATTATATTAAGTACAGTCGTAGTATATATCATAATCCCTATACTAAACCTCCGGCCTCACAGTGCTGTGGTCAGTGCGCCTAACTATGAGTCTAAATGTCCCGGGTTCGATTCCCAGCCTGTACCTTGAATATTATTCTCCTAAGGGGAATGATCCCAATGGCCAACAGGAGCTGGTATATTAGGCTCAAGTTATGTTTAAGACTCCCAGTGACTCACACCTCCATATTAACTATCATCACATCATCTCATTGCGGGTAAGACGTGTAGAAAACCTCCTCAAGTGTACTCTGGGTAATGCTTTGTGCCACCAGATCTACAAATAGACAACATACAGGCGTCCGAACTGAATGTCATCTCTCTCCTGGTCAGTAATGCCAAACAAAAAAAATAAATCTAAATGGTACAGAGCTCCGCACGGACTTTCTCGCTCTATTATTTAAAAATTGAGATATTTACCTAAAATTGTTAATATATGTGAAACGAAATAATATACACTGGCAAACCCAAGCATAAATTGCACTATACTTTTGTAAAACTTTTTTTTAGTCCCGGTTTTAAATTTTATAATTTTATTTTTAGAGAATTAATGTCCTCATTTGTAAGTTTGTACTGATAAAAAATATAAATATTAGGTCCACAAGGTTCAACAATTTGTATTAAAATGCCGACTTCCGGTTAACATTTTCGACATTTTATTAGATGTTGCAAATCTTCATGCTCTCGCATTGCTATTAAATTCATCATTTATAAATTTTTACCAATAAAAAATGTAAATATTGACTATAGAGTCTAAAATGGAGATAGATCATTGTTGTACAAACTTTTTTCCTGAGAGGTTAAAGGAAAAATAACAAACTTTTAGAGAGACTTACTTATATTTAATTACTCTATGGAATTGGAGAATTAATGCGTTAAAACTTAAGTAGTATATGTTTACAACTAAAGCTCACCAAATTGTATCAATATATTTACCAATGTCTCAGATAATGTTGGTTTTATAAATATATTTCATATAAAAGTTTTTTTATTTTTAATAGTACTACAATTTTGCAATAATAAGTTCTTAGTATCTCAAATAATTGCGGAGATACGGAAGTTTCTGCTTCTGTAAGGTACCCTAAAATCATTTTCATGTGAGAATGAAAATAACCAGTTTATTTATAATCTTAATCAACGACCAGATACAAATTTTAATCAAAATCGTTAAGAGCCGATTTTGGGAAAATTTACTTTATCTCTTTTTGCCTTTCAGTAAACTACCCTTAATTTTAGGGTTAGATATCCAATTCCAAAAACTCCTCTGGGAAACCCTATGAAAACCCTAGATACCAAGTTTTAGCCTGATCGGTAAAATGGTTTGGGCTCTAGTCGGAGGTACAGACAGACGGGAATTCAAAACAAACTTTTTCAGATTCGGGGAGTCATGAAACGTCGACCTTCATCAAAATCTCGAATAGAATTTTTTTTAAGTACACAATAATTTATCTACCTGTAAGATAGAGAAAAAGTAAAATATGGTATAGAATTATTATTTTTACGTCGATACCTTAATTCTGCGATCTCGTACGTCTCATTTAAAACGAATTTAATTATTTTATGATACATAATATTAAGGCAAAACCAATCTAATGATTTGTTTAACTTCCAAATTGGTCAATAATAAGACGCTTGATTAAAGGGTTTTTTCTCTCTATTTAGAGCCAAATGCCAGGCCTCCACCATAGTTCGGATTCCACGTTAAACTGTAGGTTCTCCATTTCATCTCACAATCACCCTACCATTACACATTAGCGTAAGTGAGTACAACCTGAACGGGTAGTAAGACGTGGTGCTAATAATAATAATAATATTTAGAGCCAAATGACATGCGTGGGTTGAATATAGGTTTGACACTGGAATTGAGTGTTTGCCTTGTGAACCAATACATATATATATATACACACACAAGCCATTGTGTATGGCAGTGTATATATTGGTCAAACCTAAATTACATATACATATATGATAAAAGGTGTGTGATATCTGTCCATAGTTTTTCACAAACTTACCGATAAGTTACAAAGCTAAAACTTTGAACACTGATTACTTTAAACCCACCTCGATGGCGTAGTCGGCTAACGTGCTAGTCGTGTTAAGCTCGACTGCTGAAGACGGGGAGATCGGGGTTTGAATCTCGATCGGGTGAACTGAGGGCAGTTTTTCCCTAAATGGTTATACACTCTCCCTCCACGAAAATGCTGGTTTCACTTCCTCTAATTCAACCTTCCCAATTCCTAATCCATTAGCGTAATTAGTACTTAAAAAGCGTATAACCCGAACGGGTATTAAGACGTGATGCTAATATTGTTATTACTTTAAGTGTTGTGGTTACTTCCACTAAAACGGAAACACTAATAATTGTTGAAGGAAGATGGACCAAGAGTGGAATCAGAACACCAATATCACGTTATGTTATGAAGTGGGAGAAAGTATTTACAGTGCGTCATACAATTTATTTAACTGAGCTTTCTTCTACATTTGATGAAAAATATATTGTAAAATATCAAACCACTTCATAAATAATCTGGGATTTCTAAACGCGTGCAACGTTTCTTCGTGCTATCTAATGCAGCCATCTTAATGTAAATCAAACATACGAAATTTTCTAAAGAAAAGGTAATTATATGACTAACAAAATTCAAAACTCTTCCGACAAAAGTATAATATTTTCAGTACCCCACCCAAAAATAATGTTTAATCAAATTTTTTATATAAATAGATCTAAATGTCTCTTCTAGATAAAGAGGCCAATCTTTATCTTTAACAGATAAAAAGATATTAATAGGTTTTACGACGGAGCGAAATCCGTTCAGCATTGATTTTATGCCAACCTTTCTCATTTATATTTCATCCTCGGAGATTGAATTTCCCCGTATAAAAATAAACCAGGTGATTTACTGCGAAGCTACCATGGCACTTCTCGTCTCCCGGAAACTGACGTATTTAAACCCCAGGTACAGGCCAATAGATGAGACCAATTAAATATCAATGTGACATCCATGCGTCATTCCGATAACAATGCAAGAATACCAACAAAGGGTAAAGATGACGTGCCTTCTATATAATTACGTTTGAAAGGAACTTATCTGAGACGAATATCGCTTTAGATTGTTAAAAAAAGCTAAAACTAAGTCATTCTCGATTACAGTGCATGAATACAAACGGATGGGAAGATTTCCTTTATTAAATAATTACTTGAAACTAATATGTTTATAAAATTATATAGAAACATTGACAAAACTCTATTTTAACTATAATTGAAGCTTAACTCAATGTTTTATTATTAGCACCACGTCCTACAACCCGTTCGAGTTGTACGCACTTACGATAATGTGTAATGGTAGGGTGATTGTGAGATGAAATGGAGGACCAACAGCTTAGCGTGGAATCCGAACCACGGTGGAGGTCTGACGTTTCCCACATTCACAAGTTGTGATTAATACACGTATTGTCAGAGGGGAAGAAAGGGTTTGGTAATAAGATAAACCTGTGCCAGGACCGGGCATTGAACCCTGGTCCACCAGCACAGAAGTTTGACACCTTACTCTTAGACCACCAGGTCACCCAAAATTAAATGTTAATTTTAAGTTTTATTTAATTTTTTCTGAGCTCAAGTTATTATGTTTTCCACACGCTTAGCATACTAATATGATTTCATAACTAATTATATTTAGCTATAAAGTTAATTTGTATACTATCTTATTTGCTGGTGAAAATAAATAATTATTGAAGTTTATATATATAATCTAACGCCAAAATAAAAATAATCAATGCTAATATAGATGCGGGTTTGTATTTTAAACAAAACACTTTAAAATAACTTCCAGATGTCAGAGAAATATACGTGAATATATCATTTTTAACTAGGTACTTCAATTATACAGAATATTCACGGGTTGGACAGCCAAACTTTGGGAATTGGTGGGGGATAAAAAAAACTAACTCAAAATGTCCTTTGGAGATTTGGTTGTTTTCGCTTTCTTTTCAAGCAAACAGCAATACAACTAAATAAAATCACGTTATCTTGATTAATATTTTAAGAAATATTCACGGGCCAATGTATTTGATTTTAAGATCTAAGGTCATTAACAGGCTTGTGTTTGCACCGTAAACAACACTCAGTACACTCACGTCAAATAATCTTTGGTTTGTTTAATCCGTTCAACTAACAATCCCACCACATTATGTACTTGAATAATAAATATACCGATATTATATTTTTGTACGGGTTTTTGCATCTGAAAAGCTAAATAACGCTTCTCGCCGTGAATATGCCAAGCGATTTCCAAACCGAAGATTTACTCACAGGTCAGTGTTCACTTTAATATTTCAACGACCGAGGGAAACTGGGTCATTTAATATTGTGTTCTGAGCTGATGGAGTTCTTGCTACGCTGCAGAATGAAAGAATAACATACACCAAATTGCAGCGTTTTAACCCAAAACACATCAACAAGTAAGCGAAGATCTGGTTCTGAGAGGGAATTTCACCCAGAGCCATATGTAAGATAAAGTCTGTTCAGCGTAGGAATTGTTTTCTGAAAGGTCTTTTCCCTACCATAAATCTATTATATTGTAGGATATTGGTAGGAAATAAATAGTTCTTAAAATTATCAACTTAAAATTTGTTTAATGAATGAGAGGTGACCTGGCGGTCTAGGGGTAAGGTGTCAGACTTCTATGCTGGCGGCCGGGGTTCAATCCTCGGTACCGGCAAAGATGTATCTGATTACCAAACCCTTCCTTCACCTCTGACAAGACATCTTGTGAATGTGGGGAATGTCAGGCCTCCACCGTGGTTCGGATTCCACATTAAACTGTAGGTCCTTCATATCTCACAATAACCCTATTATTATTATTATTATTATTATTATTAGCACCGTGTCTTACTAACCATTCGGGTTATACGCACTTACGCTAATGTGAAATGGTAGGGTGATTGTGAGATGAATGACCTACAGTTTAACGTGGAATCCGAACCACGGTGGAGACCTGGCATTCCTCACATTCACAAGATGTCTTGTCAGAGGTGAAGGAAGGGTTTGGTAATCATATCAATCTTTGCTGGGACCGAGGATTGAACCCCGGACGCCAGCATAGAAGTCTGACACCTTACCCCTTGACCGCCAGGTCACCTTTCTTCATAAAAGTAATAATCATGTTTGGACACATTCTAATTCTCATGATTTGTGAGCACCGTTATCAACACGTTTAACAGTGTAATGGACAACAGTTTAATTGGTTCCTATATTATGTCCCCTCAATTGAATACTGACAGAGTTATCAAATTTTCATACAACTACTTTCACAACGTCTCAACTGGATGGCTGTCCTGCTCACCACGCTAGAAATCCTTGTCGGTGGCAGTGGCTTGGTACTCATTTTCCTGGAAGATGGCTCGGTCGCGCTTAACCTGTGACTTGATTTTCACGTTCACCTGATTTAACGCCATTATATTTTTTTTTTGTGTGTGTGTTGGATTCTCTTAAGCATAAAGTGTATGAAGTTTTTTTTTAAGGATCTTGAATCATTAAAACAAAGAACAGCGGTATCGTGTGAAGAAACAACATATGTGCAACGTCAATCAGCCACTCGTACTCTTAATGATGGGTGCAATGCTTGTCTCTGCACTAGAGGCCGCTATTTTTAACAAAATAAATAAATTGCATAATAAATTTATTTTTTATTTTGTTTTTGTTGTTATCTAGAAAAGGAAGCGAAAGTGATTCAATCTCCAAAGGACATTTTGAATTAATTTTTTTATTCGCTACCACTTTAAAAAGGGTGGCTGTTTAACCCTGAAATACCCTATATATATTTTTTATTATTATTATTTATTATTATTAGCACCGCGTCTTACTACCCGTTTGGGTTATACGCACTTACGCTAATTTGTAATATTAGTTTGATTGTCTGATGAAATGGAGGACCTACAGTTTAACGTGGAATCCGAACCACGGTGGAGGCCTGGCATTCCCCACATTCACAAGATGTCTTGTCAGAGGTGAAGGAAGGGTTTGGTAATCAGAAAAATCTGTGCCGGGACCGAGGATTGAACCCCGGCCGCCAGCACAGAAGTCTGACACCTTACCTCTAGACCACCAGGTCACCTATATATATATATATATATATTTCTTACTACTCGTTCACGTTATACGCATATTTGATATTTACTCTAATGGGGCAGGTATGAGGACGGTAGAACATTAAAGGTAATATACAAGTATTTGCGTGGAAGGATAGTGGTAAACAATTTAGTAAAAATCACTCAGTATATCTGATCGGGATTTGAAAGCCGATCTACCCATCATCGGTAGTATAGTCCATTGTGAGAGTGACGTCTTAGACTATGTGGCCACAAACTTGGGTTGAAAGTTCCAACATTTAATCATATGCTATTACAAATAGTTTTCACTTGTGTTTGGTGATGTATAACGTGCATTATATAAATTTGTAGAAAATTGGTTGCAACATTTTAAAATGTATTATTTTTATGCTGTATCTGTTACTTCTGTTATCGTTTTGGTCATCTGTTCTTTTAACGTAATATCTAACACAGAATAATATTAACTAAGTCTTCCAAAAAATATAAAACGAACATCACTAGCTAACAATAATAGGATTTTGATAATGACCTTTATCTGGTACTTACAAAATTTACAAGACTTGTTTCAATATAGTCATATCAAGCTACCTTTGGTGGATATTATAACTAGCAAATAAATAACACTAAAAAAATAATAAACTATATCAACGTTGACCTTAGTAAAATGTATTTTATTTAGGCTCATGCAACCAGAATCGTGTTTTAACTTTTTGTTTTTGAAAACTATCACCCATTTTAGAACTAAATAAAGCCTGTACGTGTAAATGTATTTTATAAAAGGCCCGAACTAGAATAGTGATTTAACTAATTGTTCCTAAAAACTAATTTAAAACTAAATAAAGTATGTGCCTGTGAAAGTTGTACAATACAAATGTATTTTTAATTGTTTCAATAATTTTTTTAATTTAATAATGTTTTACCGGTCTCAATTCCACTGTTTCCTTTAATGGATAAAACCGCACAACGATGTGACTTATGGTTCAAGCTGCTTTAACTACATATGTTAAGTTAAGGAATATCCTTATAATAATTCAGGCTCTGTAGTTAAGAACCAACGAGATCAAGTTTAAAAAATTGAACCAGCCTATAAAATATAGAATCACTTAGTGAAAAGAGGCCTTGTTTTAACTCACCCATTAGGCATTTCAACTATCTGTCTGTCCGCATGTTTGTCCCACGATAGCAGTCAAATGCTTGGACAAATTTTAAGGAATTTTGGCCGGGATATTATTTGAACTTAGACCAAACATTATTATTATTATTATTATTATTAGCACCGCGTCTTACTATCCGTTCGGGTTATACGCACTTACGCTAATGTGTAATGGTATTCCGAACCACGGTGGAGGCCTGGCATTCCCCACATTCACAAGATGTCTTGTTAGAGGTGAAGGAAGGGTTTGGTAATCAGATGAATCTATGCCGGGACCGAGGATTGAACCCCGGCCGCTAGCATAGAAGTCTGACACCTTACCCTTAGACCGCCAGGTCACCTGTTAGACCAAACAACATAAACAAATGGTTATTCAACCTGGCTATATGAGTTAAAAATTAGGCTGCTCGAAAGATTTGGTCGTTTAAGTTCATCTCAATTGATTTGAATTTAAAATTCTAGGCACTCAAACGAGTACCTAGGATGTATTATTTTTAATTGATATATTATAATGGAAGAGTGACGTCCTAAACAATGTAAAAAGGCTATTCTCTAAGAATACACTGTCCTATCGAATATATTCGTCATTTGTTGTGTGTCTAGCTTGATCATCAAGGTAAAATATCAACTTTAAAGCTAAGAAAAAGTAATATTAGGTATTTAAACGCGAAAGCTTAAGAGAAATACGAAGACTGTAGTAACGATAAGATCATGACATAGTTCTTAAAATGATCAACTTAAAATTTGTTTAATGGATGAGCAAGGTCTAAATGTTACAAAACTACTAGTTAAATTACTTCAGTAGATCATTTAGAGAAGTCATTGTCAAAATAAAAGCAGAGTCAAGATTTATACACTTTATTTCTTCTAATACTAAACAAACATATGCGTCCAGATGTCCTGGGTTCGATCCCCAGCGCCTCTTAGATTTTTTCTTTCTATGAAACGGGTTCAGACTTATTTTCGTGGGGAAAATTAAAGAGCTACTTGAATTTAAAAAAAAAATAGCAGCTCCTGTCTAGAAAACTTATATCAACAACCGGAGAGTTTGTTGTGGTGATTAAATGACCCCCTCTATCTGCATAATCTGGCACTATCTTCGCCAGTTGACAGTGGCTGCTCTGTTGGTATATTCAAGCTTGCTTGCGGGGTGGCGCCATAGAGTTTTTATTTTATTATCATTAAACCACCACTTTAAAACTCTACGTTTTCAAACCCATCGATCCGCCAAGCAATTATTTGCACAATGTCTGGTTTTATCGAGGACAAGAACGTTACCATGGAGAGCTTGGGCTTACATTCTCTACGTCATTCGTTCAACCATATGGGGAAAAGAACGCTATAGTTCATTATTGTATATCGATTGAAATATATTTTATATTACAAAAGATAGAAATAAAAAAATCTTTCAGAAAAATGTATAACTATTTATAGCCTGATGATCTATAAATAATAAAACTACAAACGACAGTGGACAAGTTAAATCTAATAAAACCAGTATCCAAAGAGAAAAAAATGTTAAATTTAAAGAGAAAAATATGATGGGTTCAGGTCACAAACTAATAAAGATTGAGTTATTATTCATTAGCCAAAGAGATTTACAACCATTCAGCAAATAACTGTCTCCATGATGACTAAACAAAGAATGAAAAACTGAAAATATGCTCTGTGAAAATATGGTTTTCGTGGAAAACTACTATTTTTACCGGAATCCTGGACTCGTAACCGTTAAAATTAATGGTTGTTTGTCAAAATATGTTCATTCATTTCCTCATAATTTCTATTACAGGAAACAAGCTTATCAAATTATACATAAGACTCTCTTTGCTCGCTGTGGGCTCCACCCCCAAGCTCCCAGTGAGTGTAAACTAATGTAATTTAAGTGTTGTTTAGAATGTAGATTTATTTTTACAATTTTATAGTTCTAGCTGCCCCATAAGTGTGTCGTAGAATTTAAAAATGTGTATAAAAAGTGTAAAATTTACCTAAAATCCAAAATCTAGCTCTGGTGCAATCCGTTTTTAATAGGTCTTAGCGTTTAGCCCCAAGAGTTCTCCAAAGAAAGGTCCGCACCAACTTTAAAGTTGTTCCACCATTTTGAATTTTTTTTCGGGGATTAAAGATTAATTGTTTTAACATTTTTGGAATTTTCAGGTCGGTTACAGGCTAGAAGCTTTAATTTTGCCAAATTTCAAGTTTCTAGCTCATCTAAAAATGGGTAAACATTAATGTCACTGTATTGGTGAGTGAGTCAGCCATGTGGCTTTATAGTATAGTGATACTATTAATTCTGTGAACAGTAAACCTTGCTCTTTCCACTCAAAAATTGATAAGTACATCATGCTAAGAATTATGTCATATTATTATCGTCATTACACTTAAGATTTTTCTTTGAATTTCAAATTAAAATATCTCCTATACGTTCCTTAAATTTCAAGTTGATATAACATTTCATTGTTGATACAATTATACAGAAAACAATTTAATGCTATATTTAAGTGTACATTATAGACAGAGTGTAACAACATTTTTTATTAACGTGATTATTTGGCATTTCATCACTTTATCTCTCTGTTCAAATGCCTTAATCTGCCGCGCCGTGTTTTTCTCCGATTGCTGGCCGGCCAATCTTTCCCTCTCCCATCTTGAGTCATCTTACGATGCGCATGCGCATAACACAGCTTGGGTTGCGTGTTGATCAGGTGCAGTGCAGGGTTATTGAAAATAACCAAATAAGTGTTAATAATAATAATTAATATTTAGCACCACGTCTTACTACCCGTTCGGGTTATACGCTTTAAGTACTAATTACTCTAATGGATTAAGAATTGGGAATGTTGAATTAGAGGAAGTGAACCTGCATTTGCGTGGAGGGAGAGTGGAAAACTATTTAGGAAAAACCGCCCCCAGTTCACCCGACCGAGATTCTAACCTCGATCCCCCCGTCCTCAGCAGTCTAGCTCAACACGACAAGCGCGTTAGCCAACTACGCCACCGAGGCGGGTCAAATAGGTGTTGAAATTTTGTTTTTATTTAGTTTCACGTGTATGAAAGTAATATTGTATTTATATATAATAAATGTTATTATATTAAAATGGAACCGTTAATTTAACAATTTAAACCTACGCCTTTTAAATATTCTTCCTCTTCCAAAACAGTTGCTAATAGCACAGCTCCTTTTCCTCAGCATCATCATCTGAGCTCAAACAAGACATTTTGAAGAAGGGAATAAGTTAACTTCTTCACTGGAGCAGACCAGAAAGAAATCACAGTGAATTCAGGAGGAAAAGAGGGACCTTAGCTTAGCTCTGCTTAGCTTAGTAATGAGTGTAAAACCAAACTGAGAAAACCTTAGCACAGCATAGCGTAGCTTAGCTTATTATTCTGTGTGAATAGTCCTTAAAGGCCGGTACACACAGAACGCTAAGCTAAGCTCTACCCTGATTGGGTTGGAAGGCCTATGGAGGAAAGTCAAACATATTTATTTGCGGCAAGCAGTGATAACATGTTTCCATTTTATTTTTGTTATTTTATAAGTATTGATTTTATCTATTAAAAGTGACACCTGCAGATAACATGACTTGATGTATGGATATTATAATTGTTTTATTATTATTATTATTATTATTATTATTATTAGCACCGCGTCTTACTACCCGTTCGGGTTATACGCACTTACGCTAATGTGTAATGGTAGGGTGATTGTGAGATGAAATGGAGGACCTACAGTTTAACGTGGAATCCGAACCACGGTGGAGGCCTGGCATTCCTCACATTCACAAGATGTCTTGTCAGAGGTGAAGGAGGGGTTTGGTAATCAGATAAATCTGTGCCGGGACCGAGGATTGAACCCCGGCCGCCAGCATAGAAGTCTGACACCTTACCCCTAGACCGCCAGGTCACCCAATTGTTTTAGTAGATTTAATAACTAACTTCTACTGTTATTCCTACAAAAATCACACTATAAGCATTGGTTTCCCTTTTCCCTCCCGAATTCACTCTGGTTTCTTTCTGGTCTGCTCCAGTAAAGTTTAATTATGGCATTCTACAAAATGTCTTATTTGAGTTCAGATGATAGTAGTGAGGATGAGAATATGGTGCCTTTAGCAGGTGTTTTGGAAGATTAAGATATTCTTGGAGGTGGTGGTTTGACTTGTTCAAGTAACGCTTCCATTTAAATATAAACACATTTATTAAATATAAAACCTAAATATAATATTATTTAAGTACACGTGAAAAAACAACTAAAAATTAAACTTCAACACTTCTTTAGTTATTTTCACCAAACCAGCACTGCGTCTGTTCAACAAGGAGCCCAAGTCGCGTTATGCGCATGCGCAATGTAAGATGGCTCAAAATGGGTGATGGAAAAATTACCCGGCCAGCAATTAGGAAAGAAATAGCGCAGCAAAGCAAGGCATTGCTTAGCTTTTTTGAGCATTAGCAGAACAAATCTTAGCTTAGCTTAGCGCTATGTTTGTCCCGGCCTTTAAGCTTGTTTTACTAAATACCCGGCAAGCAGTTTATTGACATTACAACAACAAGAAAACATTACTACCTACAAGGTTTAATAAAAAAAACATCTTATTTTCTATAAATTATTAGTAAAAATGGCAGCAAATTTTGGTAAAAATCTAGATATGGGATGATCAAGTCCTCGTTACCTCAAATCCCTCTGATACTATGTTGTTATAGAGATTTGAGATTCATTAAAATCTCAAAAAAAGTACCTCAAATACAATTATGAAGTCCTTTACTTTGAATAACAATTTAATCAAATGGTAAAATATTTATAAAGACGGTTGACCAGGTGGAAGAATTACATATTCCCATAAAATGACAAAATTGTATTAATATAACTAATCTACTAAAAAAAAGTGTTATTTATGTTGTTTATTACATAATACACGCTAACAACAAAATATCATTTGTCAGTGACAAAGGCTTTAACAACTTTTTTTTAGTCGAAATTTAAATATTTTCACTTTAAATAAAATTGTACATTTTTAAATATTTGAATTGGATTCTAGATTCAAAAGAAAATTTAAGATTCGGATTTAAAAAAAATATTATTGGATTCAACCCATGTGTACAACCATAATAAGACGGTGATAAATTTGAATTTTAATAAGTTCTAACGATTGACGTAATAATAATCTGTCATCATTATTACTACCGCTAGCAGTTGACTCTCTTTCTCTCTCTTACCTTCTCATGAGGGATGTATGCGCATGCGCCAATCACCACCGCCGCCATCGTGAGGATATTCAGGTGACCCATGTTGGTTGACGTTTCGTGTGAACTGCTAAATAAATATAAAAAAACTGAAAATATGTTCCCTGACTATTCATTATTTATTATTTTTAGAAGTTTTATTGTGCACAGAAAAAAAAAAGAGAAGAGTAATAGAAAACAATGATTCAATAAATCTAGGTTTACCTTAAAAAAATTGTATACTTAACGTCCTTTTATAGCAGTTGAATTTACACAGAAAGGGCCTTTTATTAAACAAAACAAAAAAGCGTACGACCCAAACGGATAGTAAGACGTGGCACTAAAAAAAATATATTAAACAAAAACATATTTGACATCATGACATTGTGTCCTTGAGGAAGAGTCTTTAACATACTGGTTAACGTATTTTAAAGTATATCAAGACGTTTCTAGTCCTCAATAATGAACTAAACACGAAGAAACGCTGTAGTATACATAGCCTACATTTAAACATTTACTTAAAATACATTAATATTTGGATAACCTTCTTCGATGACCGCATGGACTAAGGCATTACTCACATGTTATAGCTTACTAGACTGCCGATGGTAGGGGGATTGTGGTTCGAATACAAGTTGGGTGTACTGAGGGTGGTTTTCCCAAAAATATTTTCCGCTCGCCTTCCACGCAAATGTGGGTACACTTGCTCAAAATTCAACCATTTTCATACCAAAGCCATTAGAATAATTAGTACATAGACCCTAAGCGTATAGTCCTAATAAATAGTAAGACGCGGTGTTAAAATTTGTAATAGTTCATTTTAGTTTCGTAAAATATTTGAACCACTAATTAAACAACATTAATGTTTTATTATTTTAATTCTATATTTTGGAATGGCTTGAATGATTCATCCTGGAATTTGGATAACTTTACCTAAATTTAAATAATAGTATTGTTTATAAACTATAAAACATTGACTCTACAAAATTATTTTGGGACACAACCTTTTGTTTATTACTCAAGTCATATATTTAAATAGGGTTGAAATATGACTTATTGTAATTGTATTATCTAATAATCATAGATTTATCAACTTAAATAATAATAGAATTGGTCTTAGTAAATAATAAATTGACCTATCTAAGTAGGTAATACAGTGATATACAAGGCTAAACATTTAAAAGTTGCACTTTTTTAACATCAAAATAGACAATAATCTAATTTTTACTTTTACTTATTAATATTTAATGATAAATTTTAAACACGTAATTAATTTAGTGAAGAATCTTTTTTATTTTATTATTCATCGTATCTTCGGGAGAACTGAATAATTAAACTAATAGTATAAAGATTAGAAGGGAATTTAAAGTTAATGTAGCTGTGTTTGAATGAAATGAGAATGGTAAATCATTTAGTAAAAAATAAAAACACCCTCGGTACAACCGATCGGGATTCGAATCCCAATTCCATTGTAATCTGCAGTTCAGTCTATTACAAGAGTGACGACTTAGACCATGTAGCAACCAATACGGGTAGCGTCTTTAATTTAAATTGGTTTTATATATGGATCACATAATTATAAATAGGTAACTATCCATACAGGGTTAGTAGAAGGCCCTAATTCGTGGATACGGACAGAACAACATGATTAGGTGGGTGAATATAAGCCAAAAATACTATTTGCGAACAATCCGTTCTTCCCATAACATTTGATAAAAATGACATTAAAGTTATAGAGGGGTGATACGCCAAATCTGAGCGTGAAACTTACATCAAGCAACCCGCCACGGTGGCGTAGTTGTCTAACGTGCAAGTCGTATTGAGCCCGAATGCTGAAGACTGGGAGATCGAGGTTTGAATCTCGGTAGGGTGAACTGGGGGTGGTTTTTCCCTTAAATGGTTTTCCACTCTCCCTCCACGCAAATGCGGGTTCACCTCCTCTAATTCAACCTTACCAATTCCTAATCCATTAGCGTAATTAGTACTTAAAGCGTGTAACCCGAATGGGTAGTAAGACGCGGTGCTAAATAATAATAATAATAAATTAAGCATATTATGTTATTTCACAGAAAGTGTACAAAGGTTGACCCTCGCACGACTATACATCGCTAATAACTGCTCCAAACTGGATGCATGACACAAAGTCCTCATCAGGTGGGTACACCAGAATTTGAGCCAACCCTACAAGAAAAAATTGAGTAGTGTAGGGGGAGAGGAGAAGAATGAATACAATTAGAGGAGGAAGAATAATGGAAAAATGGTGGAAGTTGGGAGGTTTTTTACTAAATTACTTCAGTCACGGGCTGGAAACAGTTGTTGATGATGATATAAAACATGCCATAGTTATGCATACAAACTCAAAACTTGAGAATACAAGATGGTGAATGCAAGATGGTGGCCTCAAAGTACATATTGCGTGTTTCTTTTTTATATATCCCTGTGAATTTTAAAGCCGTGAACACAAATTGTGCAAACTCTTGTTGTGAAAATTCTAAATGTAGCTAAAAACAAAGAAACCAGGAATAAATAGTCTTCACGCGATATCCTAAATGGCGTTTGACGGTGACAGGCCTAATTCCTAGTAGTAAATATTATTATTATTATCACTGCGTCTTACTACCCGTTCGGGCTATACGCACTTACGCTAATGTGTAAAGGTAGGGTGATTGTGAGATGAAATGGAGGACCTACAGATTAACGTGGAATCCGAACCACGGTGGAGGCCTGGCATTCCCCACTAATAATAATAATAATAAATTAAGCATATTATGTTATTTCACAGAAAGTGTACAAAGGTTGACCCTCGCACGACTATACATCGCTAATAACTGCTCCAAACTGGATGCATGACACAAAGTCCTCATCAGGTGGGTACACCAGAATTTGAGCCAACCCTACAAGAAAAAATTGAGTAGTGTAGGGGGAGAGGAGAAGAATGAATACAATTAGAGGAGGAAGAATAATGGAAAAATGGTGGAAGTTGGGAGGTTTTTTACTAAATTACTTCAGTCACGGGCTGGAAACAGTTGTTGATGATGATATAAAACATGCCATAGTTATGCATACAAACTCAAAACTTGAGAATACAAGATGGTGAATGCAAGATGGTGGCCTCAAAGTACATATTGCGTGTTTCTTTTTTATATATCCCTGTGAATTTTAAAGCCGTGAACACAAATTGTGCAAACTCTTGTTGTGAAAATTCTAAATGTAGCTAAAAACAAAGAAACCAGGAATAAATAGTCTTCACGCGATATCCTAAATGGCGTTTGACGGTGACAGGCCTAATTCCTAGTAGTAAATATTATTATTATTATCACTGCGTCTTACTACCCGTTCGGGCTATACGCACTTACGCTAATGTGTAAAGGTAGGGTGATTGTGAGATGAAATGGAGGACCTACAGATTAACGTGGAATCCGAACCACGGTGGAGGCCTGGCATTCCCCACATTCTCAAGATGTCTTGTAAGAGGTTAAGGAAGGGTTTGGTAATCAGATAAATCTGTGTCCTAGTATTAAATAATAAAGCTATTTGCTTAGTGGTAAGATTTCAAGAATGGAAATAAACTATCCTCACATAATTTCATATTATCAAAAAATTGCTGTTTAAAATTACATCTGAACATTATCTTTCATTTAACTTGAAAGGTGGCCAGCTTACCTTGAAGTGTTCCACTATGGTATAGCTTATTAGATAGGGCCCTTGTAGTGTCCATCAACGTAAGACGGTGTTTACTTGTCTAAGCGTATGAATACAATACGAACGCAAATGTATAGAACATTATATAAAATATGTAGAGTACGTTTTGATTAATAAGTATGTACTATAAATACAAATAAGGTATATATGTATTATAGTTTAATAATCGTGTCTTACTATCTATTCAGGTTATATGCATATATGATAAATTACTCTAATAAGGCAGGGATGAATAAGGCCGTATGTTAGAGGTAATATAGCCACATTTTTGTGGAAATAAAGTGAGAAACTATTTTGAAAAATCCAACTTCAGTAGACCAGACAGGGATACGAAACCCGATATCCTCATCATTAGGAGGCTAGTCTAACACGAAAGTGACACTTTAGACACTTCAGTCACTAGGTGTGTAGTAAGATACAAACAAAACATAAAAAATATATAAACATAAATAAAAAATGGTAATCCAATTTAGTATCAGCGTTTTGCCCTTTACAAGTATGAAGTTAAATCTATTGAGCGATTAAAATATCAAAAATATTTATTTTAAAACAAAAGTTTAGTAATCAAGAAAGAATTTAGTTCTCCAACAAAATATAAATAATAGTGAACATTTTATGAAAGGGCACCAATATACAGTAGCCCCATGGCTTCTTTGGTGCTGACTGACAGCTCACAACTTACTTCTGAAAGTCAACAATGTGGTATATACATACATTTTGACTGTCAGAAGTGACTACTGCTAAACACATGTTTTTGCGGATCTTTTGGTTCGGCGTAGGGATACATAATTTGGTCTGGTAACTTTTCAAAGCCGTCAGTCAGCACCAAAGAAGCCATGGGGCTACTGTAGTTTGATTTAGAGAAATTAACTGTTTTTCAAGATATTACACAGATCTTCCTTCCAGCGATTATTTCAACAAACAAACATTAATCAAAACCCAACTTGTAAAATAAATATATCTAATCAAGTTAATAAATAGTATGTTTAAAATTTGTATTTAAATTTACAGATATACTTTTAATATGTATTTATTTGTGAGTAAAGATAGTGGGTGCGTGGCTTGAAGAAATTCATATCTGAAGATTTTGTTAAAATTTAATAAGTATCCTTAAAGAATATTGCGTGTTTTATAAAAAATGACAAGTAATTAAAGTTGAAAAGTGTCATCACAGTTATAAAACACATTATATAGAGTAAAAATATATAATATACTTTATAATAATTTTAATTTTTAAACTTAAGTTATGAAACAATAATTAAAGTCTATAGTAAATTTGTTCATCAAAAAAATTGTCCAATCAAAATCAATTGCTCATTAAATTAAAAATAATAGGGTACTAACCTAAATCTAAAATAGTTCAACTTGTATGAATCGCATGGTAATTTGTTTTAAATGATGCATCTTAATGTTCAATCTCTAACCTTTTCTAAACTTAACAATTAGTCTTAGATTTCGTACTACTATTCTTATTACTATAGATTATATAGATTGACTAACAAATAAGAAAATATGCACGTGACTCAAAAGCTGCCCGCATCATGAAACATTTGTTTTTCGGCAGATATAAATGACAATATTCTGTTTCTAACCATGCATACCAAAAACACTCTACAAGCTGAATATTTAAAGAACAAAAAATTAATTTATCACACGTATTTATATATTCGAAACAATAGCAATTACAACTAACCTATAGACTTTCCTCAATTTACTGTCAAGTATAAAACAATTTTATAACATTTTAAAATAACATTTACTATTAAATAATACGAATTAAAATTTAAAATATGAAAACCTATTTAGTTATTCTAATTTATTTGTTATTTAATATCCGTGATAACAGCTGATCACTCTACATACGTACCATATGGAACAGTATTTAAAAATAGAACCTTAATATTACTTATTGACATAAAAGAATAGGAATTTCTAACGTATGAAAATGTAGATTTTTATTAAGTTATTTGAAGTTAATTATTATAATAATAAGAATACTCTAATTGAAAGGCGCCAAAATGTCAAACATGCCAACAAGTTTTTATTAGTTAAGTGAATCAAAATAAACCTATTTAAACCAAAATAACTGTTTAAATTAAACGCTTGCAAAATGTTTGGCCAGTTGTGACTCTATAACTAAATATCACAACCTGACATTACATTAAATAATGACAATATAATATCGAAAGTGAAATATTTAGCGACTTACCTATAGTCACACTCCCACCAAAAAGAAACAGATGATAGAATACGACGCACGAGCTCTTGGGCTGACGTTGTATTGATCTCCAACAGGTGAGATACATTGAGGGAGACTATAAAGAGAGGGTCTGGCAGATAAGCGCCATCTTTGGTCAAGATAAATATTTTCTTACGACCTTTTGAATATCAATTTTTTACTTTCAGCGCATATGTTTTAAACGCTATTATCTATAAAATTAAATCATTTGAGCTATAAATACACATTTATTTATTTATTAAGTTTAATAAATAATATAATATGGTATAATCACAACTATTATTTTATTTAATACAGCCGACTAAAATAAATACTTTAAATCTGAATTTAGTTCGCTGGTTGTGTTTAGTATTCATTATCACGTATCTATTAATGTAAAATAATTTTAAATCAGTGCACGCAGAAAAATTAGCTATATAATTTTATTTTTATAAACTACTTAAGGTCAAACCATATATAGTTTGATACAATTGTAATATTTATAGTTTATTAAGAGGAAACAAACCTTACATGAAATATAAAACAAAAATGGAGTATTATAATTTAAATCAATTAAATTGAATTGAAATTGCTTTAGTGTACAATAAGTATGATCTAATACTACCAAATATAGATTAAGCTAGCTGATATTTGATTCCCCACATATTAAACTTTTTATTTAGAAGAATTACATCATTTATTTTCTTATATTTTGGAGCTGTTAAAGTATTCCGCATGTGATATATTTTTAACAGAAAACTTAGTTGAGGATCATGTTTCTGTAGGCATATTTATATAAGAGAATACTAAATTAATATGTGGGCCCTACATTACAGGGCAGTAATTTAATAAAGATTATATATAAGCCTACTCCCAATACATATTTATTTTATAGTCTTGTACCAAATTTCTCGTTTTGAGCAGACCAATTACTTAAATTTATATAGTACTGATCAAATTATTCACATTATTATGTGTTGTTTATTCTATCAGCGATTTAAATTTTAATCAAATGAGTCCACGTGTACAGGGAAATGGATTTTTTTTTCATATCTAACCTGCTAAAGGCTTAATGATGTAGAATTAATAAATCAATTTTGTCTTAAGTTTTTATTTGGTTAAGTATTGAAGTTTGGTTATTTATAAGGGTTAATTAAATGTTAAGCTAGTTCAACTAACATTAAGAAATATCTAACATTTTTGAAAAATAAGTAATAAAGTAATATTTATAAATGAAAAATAAAATATCAAAGAATATAAAAAGTTAATAAAAACAAATGATAAAAATAGAAGAAGGTTTGATGTAAATAAAGAAAAGAACAAAGATAAAGAAAAGGAAATTATGGAATAAATTTAATTTTTAATCTCATTTACTACTTCAAAATAAACATAGAAAAATAAAAAACTTTCTGAATAAAACTCAAAGTATTTTTCTCCCATGTAAATTTATTTTATTATTTTATTTTATTAGATAAATTTTTCTTTTAATTTATAAGTATAAATATAAAAGAGCGTTCTATGCTGATAAACTTACGAACAGACTGTATTTAGTAGGGTGAATCAAATAGCCATCTAAGTTATGGAGGGATTCTATTCCGTTGAAAACTTGAATTGAAAATACTCCCAATATGGAGAGGTTCAATACTTTCATATGTAAGCTGACATCTATACAATAAACTCAGAACTAGCATTTGAATTTAGTTTTAATTTGAGCTCAGTAGATGGCCTCTCCTACCCAGTTTTCAATTTTAGAATACAATTTTGGTGAGGTCCTAACTTATAACATATAAATGAAAAAAAGTATTAGAAAATCATTTTCTAGTTTTAGTAAAAATAAAAATTATAGCATAAGGTTTTCTAAAATGTTAAATGAAATATTTTGTCAATTATTTTTATTGCAAAATTAAAATGATTATAAAAAGGTAGTATATTGATGAAATGATATTTTTTTTCCTTCTCGTGCTTTTACTTCTTATTTCTCTAATACAACTATACAAAAGGTTGATTTATGGCGGAGATTAAAGTTATATATATAAATGGTAATAACAGCATAATTTTTGAAAGATTTCATAATGGTGACATGAAACATTGAACATAATATTTTTAAATACGGTGTGTATGATGTAAGACTACTCAAAAAGCGAAAGCACTAAATTTTGTCCAGATTTACAATATTTCTCAAATTACTGTTTAAAACTTCCTTTATTATTTTATGATATTTTTATTAAACAAGTATAAAATGTTTTGCTATCCATAACAAAACATTTAGTAGATTATTATTGGCCAAATGGACCTATATACTCCATTCACGGTAGGAATTACTCTCTGAAAGGTCTTTTTTCCTACCAATATCCTACTATATAATAGATTTCTGGTAGGGAAAAAGGCCTTTCAGACAACAATTCCTACGGTGAACGGACATTATTAATAGCTTTGTGTATATTCAACAGCTTAAGAGTTTTTTCTTAAAAATATCTAATAATTGATATTAATATTTTTCTTTCTTAAATGTATTCACAGGGGGAAAATATTACATATAAAAATAGATGCTCTAATGTGAGATAAGTTGAGTGTAAGCCTAGTATTTGAACTATTAATAATCGAAGGCTTGCTTTTTAAAAATGCCCATGGTTAAGATTATTAAATATATGCTTAGCATTTATACTTTTGCGCAAAATACCAAAACAAACATATAATATATTTTTTTAAATGAACATTTTATTCGATATATTAATTAGATGTTGAGGAATGCATATCAAATAAGATTTTTTGACATGTAAAATTTATTTTAATTATAAAATCTTTAGCATTTTTGAATAAAGTAGTCTCTATCCGTTTATAGCCACAATATGCACACACAAAAAATAAATTAAGCTACTGGATAGTGAGGAAAAATCTTTTCTCCTTTTTTCTCAAATCCATTTGTTTTAATTTAATTTAATAGAACATTTCCCAGAATACATTCATTTTTGTTATTGTATGCGTCTCATGCGAATATACAGGCTAAAATGAAATATTATTTCATATAATAACGATCAAAAATAAATTTATTTCACGAATTAAAACGATAAAAACGAATAATATAGAACTCAATATTTAAATGCTGTAGTTATTTTCCAGACAATTTTTTTAGGCTAACAGTGGTAAAAAATGTATTTGTTAGTTAATTTGAAAAGTAATAATATAATAGCTATTATCAAGTTTTTTCCACAGTGAGTACTAAATGTCATTTTAAGTTAGAATTCAGAGAAAATGGTATAACAGTTGCATGGAAAGATATTGGGAAATCGTTTAGGATTTTGCATACCTGTAACATCAAGACAGGTAACGATAGGAATTCCAATGTTAATAATCATACATTTTATTCGCCGAGACCCGCCTCGGTGATAGTTAGATAACGCGCTAGTTACATGTAGTTTGACTGTGGAGGAAGGGGAGATGGAGTTTCGAATCTCGCTCGGGTGAACTGGGATGCTTTATCCTAGATGAAATTAATATTATCAGGAACGTACTTTGGTAGAACAGCAATTAATTGATTGGTACATTTCTTTAGTCAATTAAACGATATAAATTATGAATATAACAAGGAATTGATTTATTCAAAGAGAGATTGTTAAATCAAGAAATTAAATCAATTACACAAACATAATCACAGTCCTAAAAATCACCTAAGAGATTGTTAAAGGGCCAAATATTGTATTAATAAATAGGTTAAACTGTATATTTGTGCAAGATACTACTAAGCAGTAACAGAATATTGTAAATAATTAACTGAAAACCTATTAAAGTGTAAATTTGTCAAATGACTAGATTGGAGTCGTTAATACTATGACTAAAGATCAACAACAACCCATCACTTGATGATAAATTATACCAATAACAGCCTCAGAAAAAGTTGATAAGGAATCTTTACACCATAACAGTACAGTTAATAAAAAGGTGATTGATGGAAAGTTAACTAATTGATTAAATACTTTTATATTAATATTAATAACTTGTTATCTGAGGCAAAGGGTTTAAAATGCTTGTGTTAACAATTGAAAGGATTAATTAAAGTATTGTTTCAATAACAAATGTGGCATTCAGATTATTCTTAATGGTTATTGTTGAATACATATGTTGTTTATATATAAGTTATTTTTTACTATAAAAAAAGTGTAATAAACAAAAAAAAAATTTAAAAGATTGAATTGGATATAATGTGACGTTCCTTATCTGATGTTTCGATTCCACTCCTAATGAAATTTGTTGACGCTAGGTGACATGTTTCGGAGAGTTACGCCATCGTCCGGGGTTCAATCCTCGGTCCCGGCACAGATTTATCTTATTGTCAAACCCTTCCTTCACCTCTGACAATACGTGTATTAATCACAACTTGTGAATGTGTGGAGTGCCAGGCCTCCACAGTTGTTCGGATCCCTCGTTAAACTATTGGTCCTCCATTTCATCTCACAATCACCCTACCATTACATATTAGCGTAAGAGCGTATAAACCGAACGGGTAGTAAGACGCGGTGCTAATAATAATAATAATGCCATCCTCAGGTCTTCATATTGGGGTTGAGAGATTATCCCCGTTGTTTACGCCAGTAACTAAAATTTATCCTAAATGGTTTTCCACTATATCTCTACGCAAATGCGAGCTCACTTCCTTTATATTAATCTTTACAAATTCCTAATCCATTAGTGTAATTAGTACTTGAGCGTATAACCCGAACGGTTAGTAAGACAATGCGCTAAGTAATATATTTAGCGAGATCTTAAAAATATAGCGATGAAACAATACACATAGACATTAAAATAGTTATAAAAAGAGTATTTTAGTGTCACAAATTTATTACTTTTATCTTGAAGTAGTTTTTTTTATAAATTATATAGAGCTTAAGGACTTAAACCATTTGACTTGGTCATGAAAAGGGCCTTTAGGGGTCTTCCTGCCACGATGTAGATTAAAAATTTCCTTGGGAGAAAATGTTTATCCAGAATAGAAAGCAAACGAAAGGTAATTTTAAAAAAACAAGTCAATGTTTTCAAGACGCAAATAGTATAGCGAGTGTGTAAACTCGTCAGAGGAAAAGGGCAAGGGCTATTAGTAAATACTAACTACGCTAATGGTTTTAGAGATTAAGAAGGTTATATTTAGAGGAAAAGTACCCATATTTACGTAGAGGAAGAGTGAAAAATTATTTTTGAAAAAACCACCCCTCAGTAATACCAACAGATATTCGAACCTCAATTTCCTAGTCATCGGTAGTCTAGCCTACTGCGAGAATAGTGCCTTAGACCATGCGGTCACTGAAGCGGGTATTCAATTATTAAAGTGTGAACATTAAAACCACAAATTAAAACAAAATATTTCCTTTAGCTTTCTATTACCAGAGGGGGCATACACTTGGACAAATATCTCGTTATGGTTTGTTGACCAGAAAGTGTATTTGTAAGTTCTCTCGTTAACTATGTATAACATGCTCCGAGGCTGTGTAAAGAAAGTGAGAGAGAAAGAGAGATAGAGAGAGAGAGAGAGAAAGAGGGAACGTAGGGCCAAAGTAAACTAGTCAAAAGGCAACACAACCTTTCCATGAGGATTCTCAAGGGATAAGGTAACACAAACAACCAATTTTACATCGGCCCTTTGAGGCATGACCAGTGGCGGCTTGTAGCTAAAATTAGTGGGGGTACTTATTAACCTTTGTTTTAAAATTGTATAAAAGGAAGAAAAAAAACATGTATGAAAAGAAAATTTATTCAGGAAGTTGCCGATCCCCACTTTAGCCAATTCAGCCAATAAAGAGGGTTTTGTTTGTTTTTGGTTACTGGCATTCGAGTGTTTCTCTTCAAAGTTTATATTACACAATGTAATCATGTCGATAATAATACCCCTGTGAGGATTTTACAATTTTTTGAAAATTATTATTATTATTACCACCGCGTCTTACTACCCGTTCGGGTTATACGCACTTACGCTAATGTGTAATGGTAGGATGATTGTGAGATGAAATTAAGGACTTACTGTTTAACGTGGAATCCGAACCACGGTGGAGGCCTGGCATTCCCTACATTCACAAGATGTCTTGTCAGAGGTGAAGGAAGGGTTTGGTAATCAGATAAATCTGTGCCGGGACCAAGGATTGAACCCCCGCCGCCAGCACAGAAGTCTGACACCTTACCCCTAGACCGCCAGGTCACCCTTTTTGAAAATAATTTGATTACATGGCACTAATGATATATTTGTGCCGATGCGCCTATAAATGCAAAGTAATAAATAATCACAAAATACTGAGCAGACAATTACAATAATACCAATATCTATAAAATAGCACAAATCAAATATTAAGATATTATAAATATTGACCTCAAAAAAAACCCGAGTTATCATTTCTGAAAATATCTACTTTATTTTTTGTGTTTACAATTTTCTCTTGAATATTTCTGGATCCTTAATGTTTTTATAACAATCTTAAATCTGAAACATGTAGTCTTAAATATTGTTTAGTTAATATATAATAATTCAATATAATCTAAATTGAATTATATTCTTTTAATTGATAAATTACACCTGGACACGGGAATCTAACCCGGGAGCTTTGACCACAGGTCCCAGGTTTGATTCCCGTCTATATATGTAATTTTTCAACTTAAAGAAGATGATAATTAGATGCGGATACAACCTTAATCAACAGATATAATAGTTTTCTATTTAATCAATCATAAATTGAATAAGTTCAAAGAAGATTTGTTTATATACATTTTCCAGAACTTTAACTCTCTTCCAACCAGGCACTCAAAATAAAAAATAAATAAAAAAATAAGGTAACTGGAAATGAAATTAAAGGGAGAAAGAGGGAAGCTAGACAAGAGATCCAAGCCTACTTTGCTGTATAAATTTGATTACAGAGACAGGAAATGAGGTCCAGGGGAAATAGACGTAGAATTGACGCTACCCAACGGGCGGTAGGGTAGATTGGCCCCGATTAAATAGGTCACAAAGAATAACAGAGCCACCGGCCAGCAGCGTGGCCCAAATTGGGTTGAAACCTTCGATTAACGTTGTCTTCTTCGACAGGTTCGATATTCCTCGCTGGGCGACAGGGAAACAATGTTATAGGGACTGAGAGGCAGAAGTACACGAACACCATCTTTATCAGAAAATACCAACTTCGGTGGCCGCATGGTCTAACGCGCTGCTAGCATGTTGGACTAGACTGCCGATGGTGGTAAGATTAAGGTTTGAATAATTAGCACCGCGTCTTACTACTTGTTCGGATTATACGCTTACGTACTGATTACTCTAATGGATTAGGCATTGGGAAAGTAGAATATAAAGGAAGTGAGCTCGCATTTGCGTGGAAGTAGAGTGGAAAACAATTTAGAAAAACCATCCCTAGTTCACCCGAGTGGGATTCGAACCTCATCGACCCGTCTTCGGCAGTATGGCTCAACATGAAACTAGCGCGTTAGCTAACTACGCCACCGAGGTGGGTTGGTTGGGTGTAGTGAGGACTGTTTTTCCATTTTGTTTTACACTATTCATTCACGCAAATGCAGGTACACTTCCTCTAAATATAAATTTGCTAGTTCCCAAAACCATTAGCGTAATTAGCACATCAGCGTGTTGCCCAAATGGGTAGTACCACACGGGTTTAAAAATAAATAGTAGGAAATCACACCTACTCGTTAATTTTAACTGTGTGTATTTTATGGGCACCTTCCCCAAAAATCTGATCAAATGGGACACACTTTGTAAGAACTAGTATGAAATAGAAAAAGCGTGAAGAAAAATTAGTAGTTCACCCTGTGAGGCCTCTAGTTTATACACTGATAACACTTCCTCTCTTCCTCTGACAAGTTTACACAGTAAATATAATGTTGGCCCCTTGAAAACAATGGCTTGATTTTTAAATATAGATATTTCTTGTTTCATATTCTAGATAGACATATGCTACCACGGACTTTTTTTAATATACATCCTGGCAGAAAGAATCCTACAGGACATTTTCATGACCAATGCTAAAGGTTTTATAAAAAAAAACCTTTAAGATAAAAATAATAATTTTTTGTCATTGTAGGACAATTTTTTAAATTATTTAAGAATTTATGGCTTCTATTTTAATGTTATATTTCTGAAAACTCGCTAAATAAACGTAAATTCACAAACATAAGAAATCCTTTCTTTATCCTCCATGACGTCACAGCTGTGCAAAGTTCTTTAAGAATGGAAATGAGAAAACATTTGCAAGCCTGTTACAGGTTTCGATTTCTTGTCAAACCATTCTACAATTTTTCCTTCTTTTTTTTTTTGCCACCATAAATTCACCAACCTTAGTTTCGAGCCTATCCCACTTATGTCTTCCATTACAGCGAACGTGCAGCTAGCTGTAGAGTGGTCCTTAAAACTTGGCACGTTCGAGTGGGTCACGAGGTTTGACGTGAGGGTATGGAGCAGATGGAAAAACGACAGCCACTTTGCGGTGGTTCATGAATACAAACGAGTTTGTAAATATCATAAATGGCACTAACCCTGTATTTCAACTTTATATCCATCCCTCAGAGAGTGAAGTATTGGGATCGTTAAAAAACAAAAAAATCTATCTCGAGAGGAAAATGTCGACGTTTCAAGACCCCCTGAAACCGAAAAAGTTGTTTAAATTATGCCGTTTGTTTGTATCTTAGCCTGAAGCCGAAACCATTTCACCGAATGGGATAAAACTTTGTACCTAAGGTTTTTATAATGTTCCCTCGAGGAGTTTATGAATTAGACATCTAACTCTAAAATTAAGTATAGTTTAATGAATGCCAAAAATATATATTTTTTTTCCTCAAAATCCGCTATGATGGCATTGGTTAAAGTTTGTATCTAGGCACTGTTTAAAATACAAAAAGCTAGCTTTAATTTCCCCGTAAAAATTACCCTTAGGTTACTTACATAGCGGAAAAATCCAATTTTGATCATATCTAGGGAAAATATTTGAGATACCAAATAAATTGTAAAATTGTAGTACTAATAAAAATATTAAGCTTGTATTTGAAACATATTTTTATAAAACCAATAGTTTCCTAGCTAAAACCAAATGTTTGGCTATAAAAGGGGGTTATTTGAAATATGGAATTACGTTCCTTAGTGGACAGAGATGTTCATCTTTTTCTCAATATTTCTGTAAAAGTGTATATTATTTCATGTATGTTCTTTGGTAGAGTGTTTCTGCAACAATGTATATTATTTCGTTTCACAAATATTACTAGTTTTTAATAAATGTCTCTATTTTTTTTTTAAGTTAAAAGATAAAGTATGTAGCGTGCATTATTAAAGATAATTATTAATATGTTCAACGACATTACGCGTGTATTTGTAAAATTTCTTACTACCCATCCGAAATATCCGCTTATTATATCTAATAGGGTGGATGATGAATAAATAATATTTTATAGGATATATGCCCACGTTTTTTTCTGAGAGAGATAGAGAGAGAGAGTGGGAAACCATTTATGAAAAACATCCATCAGGGACTTGAGCCCTAACCTCCTGGTCACCGGTAAACCATACTAGACGAGAAAGATGCCTTTATGCGTGAGACTTCAGGTGCGAGTAATGAAATACACCCGTATTAAAGTTGAAGAGATAGGAATGTCACAGTTATGATTCACATGGGGGAAATTGCCTGCAGTGCATTCATTTGAGATATGAACCTTCGTACTCATTGATTCATTATGATTTTAGATGTACGTCTAAGAATGTGTGGCCACTGGTGGGGCTATCACATAAATCTAGAAGCGACTAAACTGCTATCAATGATTGAGAAAGTTGTTGAAATTGACGCTAGCTATTTCACAGCGATAAAGTGAAGGCTGAAAGACGGTTGTCGTGTCAGTTATGAAATTAAGTTGGATGCTAATTCAATAAATAGATTATTATTATTATTATTATTATTATTATTAGCACCGCGTCTTACTACCCGTGCGGGTTATACGCACTTACGCTAATGTGTAATGGTAGGGTGATTGTGAGATGAAATGGAGGACCTACAGTTTAACGTGGAATCCGAACCACGGTGGAGGCCTGGAATTCCTCACATTCACAAGTTGTGATTAATATACGTCTTGTCAGAGGTGAAGGAAGGGTTTGGTAATCAGATAAATCTTTGCCGGGACCGAGGATTGAACCCCGGCCGCCATCATAGAAGTCTGACACCTTACCCCTAGACCGCCAGGTCACCTACAATAAATAGATTAAGATAATAAACATTAAACAGCCGGAGGAATAATAAACATTAATTTGATGCTGGAATGTAAATAAAAATGACCTATAGCTCTTGTAAAAAAATTAAAAATTGTGTGTGTATAATATTTAATTAATAATGTTCCAGAAATATATTTGATATTTTCATTTTAATTTTTTCTTGATTTTAATATCGAAATAAAATATATTAATTACTTGACTATTGGACTTTATAAAGCATTTTTATGAAATGCCGATTCTATGAAAGTATCAACCAATAAACGTAATGGATTACTCTTCAAAGAATATATAGTGTTGGTATTACTTAGAATTTATTCTCGACATATCACACCGGTAAAATTCCAAACAGTGCAATCTCAGAGTTAATACATTACATTCTGCTAATTAATCGATAGATTACAGATTTGTTACAACGTCTTGAAACTTAACTAATTTTGATGCAAGGGATGAAATTGTTCTAGCCATGATAAATTACACCATTATAATTTGGTGAATTAATCATCATCATCATTACCATTAAGTATTTACAACCAGTGGTCGGGTTTGTTTAGTAAAATGCCTAATCTTACTCTATTATTACACCATTCTTCTCCTCTCACTTGGACACTTTCTGTTATATTCTCCTCCAATTTCTCTCTTGGCACCTTTTCCGCTCTTTTTCCTACATACCTCATTTCCATCTCCTTTTATTTGTACCCTCTCTTTCTCCATTCTCATTACATAACTATACAGTCTCAGTTTTGTTTTCCTTACTAACTCGTGTACTCACTCTTTCCTGGATAGTTCATTCCTAATCTTGATTCTCCTCGTGACAGTTAATATGCTTCTCACAAACTTCATTCCCTAATTCCTAATTTCTCTTACGGTCAGTTACATATTTCTGCTCTATATGTTACAATGGGTACACAGTACGCCCTATACAGCACTGTTTTACACTTCAAGGGCACTTCTCTTCTCCATAACAGTTCCCTTACACACCAATTAGTGCAGGGGCCACAATGATGATTATTATTGCTCCGAAGGAATTTGTGCAACAGATTTTTCTCACTCAAGAAAAATCACTAAACCCCGGTTGGTTTAGATCCCATGGCCCTGAGACGAGCACTTTACTCCAAGACCAGCAGTTTGAACAAATGGTGTAGTGAATAGTTTAATGGGGTAGATGTACAGGCCTATAACCTGTTGATATACAGCTTCTAAAGATGATTCATACTGTAGTAACTCAAAGTGACTTTTCACCTGATTCATTTCCCTTCCCTTAATAATCAGAAATTCTGGATACAGATATAGATACAGATACAGAGGTCCCAGGTTCAATCACCGGTGCATATAGATTTTCTATTAAGCAGTGGCTCGGGAATGGGGTAAACTCAGCCTCTTGAGGACAAATTAGAAGACATTTGGATGAAAAAGTTATGGCTTCACTTTATAAAACTGTTATTAGTGGCTGGAGGGTTCGTTGTGCTGATTACACGACACCCTCTATCCGCCTAAGCTGGAACTATACTCAGTATGGCTCGCCTGCGGTCTGACGCCATTGAGTGAATTTCCCTTTCAGTAGTGGAGACACATTTTGGTGTCCACATTAGGATACCAAGTGGAAAACAAAATAAGAACTATAGTTTAACTGACACTTTTACATTTTTATATTTATTTATACGCGTGTGAGAGACTCTGACATTTAGGCTCAGTCCATAGTGCTCCTACATACTGAGATAAGGGTCTCAGTTTCGATGCATTACATGCAGAAAAATGTAGCATTGGGGTTTCCACGTTCACACAATGATTAATTCACGGATTGGAGGACGATTGTCTTTCCTAAAGTTGTATTAGTTTGTAAATCCTGTGGTGGTATAATCAGTATGTTTGGCACATTTTATGCCTAAAAATAATAATACAAAATGGAAGAGCTTTAAAAATTTTAAGCTAATATATTTCCTAGACACTTAATATGTCTGTGTAAAAACACCCTCAAAGGGTAATCCTTTAACTGCCTTATTAATGTTCGGGACCAACTTCAGTGGTCGAATGGTCTAAGCCGTCACTCTCGTTTTAGTATTGTCTACTGATGACGAGGATATTAGGGTTCGAATATCAGTCGGGCCTATTGAGGTTTTTGTTCCAAATGGCTATACACTTTTCTTCCACATAAATATGGGTAGATCACCTCTAAAATACTTACTTCCTCATCCTTACCACAATAGAGTAATTATCATGTATGCGTATAACTTGAAACGATAACAAAAATTTGGGGGGCAAAAATACTATCAGCTTATATAACAGAGTGTAACCCACTTCTGTTGTCACATGGTCTAAGGTGTCGCCCTTGCTATAGACTAGAATGCTCATGACGAGTATATCGTGGTTCTATCAGAGTCTGGTGTACTGAGAGTGGTTCTTCCTAAATGGTTTTCAACTCTGCCTCCGCGCAAATACGGATACACTTCCTCTAAATTCAATCTTCCTAATCCCTAACACATTAGAGTAATTAGTATAGCTTATTATCCGAACGGATATTAAGAATAGAAACTAAAAAAAAGTGTATAAATATTTAGAATATTAGTATTATTATTATTATTATTATTAGCACCGCGTCTTACTACCCGTTCGGGTTATACGCACTTACGCTAATGTGTAATGGTAGGGTGATTGTGAGATGAAATGAAGGACCTACAGTTTAACATGGAATCCGAACCACGGTGGAGGCCTGGCATTCCTCACATTCACAAGATGTTTTGTCAGAGGTGAAGGAAGGGTTTGGTAATCAGATAAATCTTTGCCGGGACCGAGGATTGAACCCCGGCCGCCAGCATAGAAGTCTGACACCTTACCCCTAGACCGCCAGGTCACCCCATATTTAGAATAGATTGACAGATAAATAAAGGCATAGTCGCAGCTAGGAATAATCGTAATTCGTAGAACAGTTTTCTAGTTCATCTTTCCAAACTTAGACAAAGGTTTTTGTTCAGTGAACATGCAACTTACAGACAAGGATGAATGGCCGGTCCATGACCCGGAGTTCATCAGAGGACAAACTAAGTAACAGGAGAGATGTTTCCAGAACTTCCTCAGAGAATGGAGCTTAAAATATCTGCGTGGTCTTGGAATATTTTACCTGTAGAGAGATAACATTTATAAACGGTTAGTTTAAAAATAAGTTAATAAATATTATATCTTTCCCGTGTAAATTCATTCCTTCATTCATTATTTGCACCGAGTTTTTCCACCCATTTGGGTTATACGCTCAAGTACTAATTATGCTAATCGGTTAGGAATAGAAAAGGTTGAATATAAAGGAAGTGAGCCCACATTTGTGTGGGGGGAGAGTGGAAAACCCTTTAGAAAAACACCACCCCCAGTTGACCCGACCTATATTCAAACCTCGATCTCATCGTCCTCGGCAGTTTAGCTCAACACGAAACCAGCGCATTAGCTAACTACGTCAGCGAAGTGGGTCCGTATTAGTTAAATGTGTGTGTTCGTAACTTCAATGGATGGGAAAACGACACAACATTATGTTAATTGAAATGCTATTGCCCCCACATACAACACGTGTTTATAAAGTATTATTATTATTATTATTATTATTAGAACCACGTCTTACTAACCGTTCGGGCTATACACACTTACTCTAATGTGTATATGGTAGGGTGATTGTGAGATGAAATGGAGGACCTACAGTTTAACGTGGAATCCGAACCACGGTGGAGGCTTGGCACTCCACTCATTCACAAGCTGTGATTAATACTTTATAAAATAAAACCTGTTATTATTCGAATCATAAAAATAAATTAAAAATTACCCATAATATATGAAGAATACAGGTTATGAAGAAGAAACTTTAATTTTAATTCAAATTGAGTGATTAAATTTGTTATAAAATCATGTGACCTTTATAATACACTTGAGATTTTAGTTAAAATAAATCTTTGTCATATTGGTTCTGTTTACTTTGAATAATTAAGTAATCGTGTACGTATTATAATTGAATATTAATCGGGTCGAAACCCAGATATAGGCATTAGATGCATAAGGCCCAGTTATTGGGAGTTTAATTGGCCAGATATTCAGCAAAAAAAAAACAATTTTTTTTATGCTTTTTCGATAAAACTCTAATTTGTATAAAACTGTTTTATATAAAATAGCTATATTTATGTAAGACTCTAACCAAACTATTTTAAGTAGCATTTCTAATCTGTCGATAAAAAAATTTTGCACCAAAAATGTCTATCTGGGTAGACTCCAACTTATATTAAACAAATAACTTGGCCTGAAATGATAATTAATTTGTACAGATTTGCAAATAAAGAACTCAAATAAAAAATCCTTAGCTTTGAAATAATATGTCGTACAAATAAAGAAGCATAATCATCTTTAAGTAAACTAACTAAAGGTTTTAAAGAAAATAAACCCATTAAATTGCATCCCTCGGGCAGAGAAAGTGTTGTGATCGTAAACAAAATTTACATTGAGATTTTAATGTCGACGTTTCATAAATACCTTAATTTAAAAATTATTTTTTCAATATCGTATATCTGTCTGTTACTGCGGCTAGAATAGAAACCATTTTACCGATTTAGGCTATTTAGGGCTTTCATAAAGTTCCTCAGAGGGATTTTTGGTATTATTTAACAAACCCTAGGACTAATGACAGTTTTTAAACTTGGATTAAAAGATAAAATATAGATTTTATCAAATTCAGATCTAACGATTTTGATTAAATTCCATGAGTATGCATTGTTTCACATTACAAACTAAATGGAAAATAGCTATGAAGAATAATTAGTTTACTAAAAATATTAATTATAGGATGGGTATTAAATCTAAACTCAATACGACTCGTTTACCAACCATTTTCTAATAATTAACTATATATAAAAGGTTAATTAAGGTAGACTAATTAGTTTAAGATCTTTAATATTTGATATTTTATCAAGAGTTTTAGTTTCTAGAATCTATAATAGTTATACGTTTAATTAAAATTTGTGGATTAAATCAGCAACATTTAGTTACATTGTTTAGTGTTATAAAATATCTAATTAATTTTTATTAAAAAAATTAGCTCATGAAAAATGTAAAGAGAGAATGGAATTTGGTTTAACCCGCATCTTACTACACAATCGGGTTATATACTTATGCACTATTTACGCTAATTGTTTTAGGTATTGGAAAGATTATATTTGGAGGAAGCATACCCGCATTTGCGTGGAGGGAAAGTGAAAAAATATTTTGGAGAAACTCGGTACACTCGACTGAGGTTCGAACCTGGGTCTCCCCATCATCAGCTAATAGAATTATTATCAAGTTAAACGAGTCATATAAAGATAACGATTTATAATGACACCCTATTTTGGTATTCATATATATATCTAAAACACATATATATGTAAATATATAATTATAACATATCTATGTATAAAATTAATGTATATTAAATATTAAAAATACGTGCAGATATTAATACTGGTCTGGTCACGTTTTTAAAATAACCTAAAAATAAGTTTATGTAAGGCTTTCCGAACTAACTCCATGATAAATCTGACATAAAATAATTGCATTAAATTAATCATATCTGAACTAATTCCATGATAAATCTGACAAAAAAAAAATTCAATAAATTAATTATGTCTATATTTTAGAAACTGATTGCTCAACAATTTCAATATTTGTGTTCATATTTTGTTTTCTCTTTGCAAATAGATCTGTTTTTTAAATCATTCTCCTGCTTATGAACATTTCTACGTGTGGAATGAAACGTGTTCAAGAATCCCCTTAGTATTTGACTGTGTCAGGTATTGGGGATATTTGAAAAAAACATACAAAAAAAACCTTCCTACTTTACTAGGAAACCACACGTATCAGCATGAAACAAGTTTATATCCCCATGTGACATTTCCAGAAAAACAACCCCCACGCAATCTACGACTATGACCGACTATCAGTTGGTCGCCCACACGTGTTGCCCTCCCCCCCGCCCCCTCACTTGCCCCTTACCGTCAGCGACACAGCGCACACCTCACTGCGCAGCCTACAGGGTCGATACAGGTGGGAGATGGGCTTTTTTAGAAGACACCCATGTAGCCATCCAGTAGCTAAATACAACAGTTCGTATTTTATATAAAAAAAAACACTTGCTTATATATTTTGTATTTGAAAATGTTACACTTTTTTTAATATATGCAGTAGCCCCATGGCTTCTTTGGTGCTGACTTACAGCTCACAGCTGTACTTCTGACAGTCAACATTTAGGTATATACCTAAATTTTGAATGTCAGAAGTGACAGCTGCTAAACACATATTTTTGCAGATTATGTGGTTCGGCGTAGGGGTACATAATTTGGTCTGGTAACTTTTCAAAGCCGTCAGCTGTGAGCTGTCAGTCAGAACAAAAGAAGCCATGGGGCTACTATCTTGTTTGAGGTTTTTTTCTTGTATTTTCTGAACCGACTGATTGTGTCAATACACGACTTATAAACTTACTTAAATCTAAAACAGACAAATAACACCCACTACCTAGACAATTAATTCATCAATGTGAAAGGGGAAACTCATATTTCATAAATGATAATTTTTTATGGCCATGCCATGAATCGAACCCAGGACTCTTAGATTGAAGCTTATAAAAACCCTGATTGATGTTTAAGTTATAAATTAAACAAATTAAGAGTTTTTTTCTGTACTTCACATTTTAACACCCCTTCTGGTTATTCGCATATACACACACTCTTTGGTTAAGGATGAGGTTGAATTTAAAGGAATTATACCAGTATTTGCTTGAAGAGAAAGTTTTAAATTATTTAGAAAAAATTACCCTCTGAATACTCGGCCACGTTGAAAATTACTAATTCTATGGATACATTTAAAAATATAAGAATATTGTCACCATCATAAGTCAATAAAATTAGTTTTTTAAATCCTTTTTACCAAAATGTATACTGGCCTAGCTTGGGGTGATTTTGTTACACGTATGGTTGATAACAGGCGTGTATAAAATATTTTAGTTGGGAAAACTAAAGAAGCAAGACCCCTTGGTAGGCAATGATAGAATGATGTGAAAATGTATTTAAAGGAGGTTGGGTGTAAGGTTATGGATTGGATGAAGGTCCCTTAGGATAGGATTAGATGACGAGCCTACATTCTGACAGCCATGAACTTTCGAGTTTCCTAAGTTCATTCGACCATAAAAATTGTACTGCCCAAGTTATAATTATTGAATAAATGAGTTCAAATGATTACAGCTCACAAAGTGTAAGGTGTCAAACTTGCTATTATTTATTTTTGTTTACTGTTGTTAAGGTAAAGAAATTAATGGATGGGGGTGAAATTTAGTATAACTAGACATTAATATGAGATGTTCAGAGTGAAATATGTATAATGGGCTATTTATATTATTATTGGTATTTTTACTATTTATATCATAAATAGTTCATATAAAAATTTAAGATAATATTTTAACTAAGTTTTTATTAATATAAATATGTATTTTTTTAAATTAATATATATACATATTACTTAATTGTAATTTTTATAATCATAATATTAATACTATATCATTGTGTATACCCCATATGAATGTCCAGTTATATTAAATTTCAGCTTCATTCATTAATTACTTTATCAATGATAGCAAAAAAAGTATAAAATAGCAAGTTGGGATGCCTCTCCTTGGCAGTAAACCTGGGATGCCTATAGCATGACATGGGACCCCTGTTCGCGTGTACGTTATCCCCGAGTTCAAGACGCTGCGCAGGCGCTAAAGCTTGGGTAAAGGAGCGAGAAGTGCTGTCACGTGTGTCTCTCTACCACCTCATAGTCATCCTCACGACATTGTGCGCAAGCGTCGATGAGAGGGCTATTTCTGACTTGCTGCTGATGACTTCATTGGTCTTGTGATATCTCCCTATCATTTTTTTCCGCTGCTCAAATTGAAATTTAAGCTAGTAGCCAGAATGGATCTTGACTATTTGATGCTAATAGGAATTAGGGACTTACCAACATGTAAGTGATCGTTATTTTGGAAAAGGCCTTTTTATATATATTTTTTTTATTTGTAGACTTGGCAACAACTAAATTTATTCTAGATTATGTAGGGTTTAAATTACATTATGTTTCGACCTTAAATTAAATTAATTTTGGAATTAGAATATGTTTTGGATACTGACATATTTTGGTCTTAAACATTTTGATCAGAGTTCGGATGATTTATTCCCAAGTCAAAATTATTGAATTGAATGTTCACGCGCTCTCTTGTACCTTATTTATTTTGCCATATATTTATAATGGTAGTGAGTCCCAAGCGTAACTAATAATATTTGGTGCCATATATTAAAGTTTAATGCTATTGGGAAGAACATTAAGATGTTTCTAGTATGTTATGAGTTTATTGTAGACTTATTAGATAGGTTAGAAAACCAATAAATATTTTCGTGTCTAAGTTACCCCCACCTCACGGGATATTGGATGAGAATTATGATGTTTCTAATAAATATTAGTTTCAGGTGTATAGCTACGAGTAAGACTCTCCTAGTTGTTTTATAAAAGTTAGATTTTATAAATACGGAAATGTTATATGTATAGACTTTTAAGATGAGCTTAATATCATGTGTATATAAATATAAAGTCTGTTCAGCGTAGTAATTGATTTATGAAAGGCCTTTTTCCCTACCAGATATCTATTATATATTAGGATAATGGTTGGGAAAAAAAACCTTTCAGAGAATAATTCCTACCATGAATGGAGTTTATTTTTAACGACTTAGCCCTAATGTGTAAATGATAGGTTGTATCCATGCTTACTATCTAATTTGCGTATTGTTTGCAATTAACAATTTTGTTTAAATTTGAACTGGTAATGTTTCCTTACGATGAATATTCTATAATTTAGTTAAACGCACTTTGAACGCTTTAATTCAATATATCTTTGTATACATGTGTACATGTATTGCTTCCTGACAAGTATAGTTGAATTATCTACTATTGCGCACTGCCCGCAATTTCTAAATATTATATTGTTTACCTTTTGAGTCTTTTTTCAATAGGTTTATAATGAGACGGCCTTCAGGCCAAATTTAATTTCATGTAATTAGTTAGGCATTTACATTAATCAAATTCTTAAATCCTTCAACGTCAATAGTCGAATACACTATTTAACTGAAAGTTAAGATAGGTAGGTCTCCAAATATCAAAAAATACAGTAGGCCTACATATCGAACATTACGTTCAACGCAATAGGGTGGCGGTCACTAACCCTGCAGGGGCTGATATGCCTATCCGTCTTTTTTGCTATCCGACCCGGCCGACCACCACATTAGGTCGGATAGCCGAGAGTCAACTGTACAGTTCAATCAAAATATAGCCATCTAGAGATTTTAACTTCATTTTATAACCACATAAGCTATTAAGGATCTGTTCCACATAGGCTACCTATGACAAATAAAATATATAGATTGAGAGATGTATGGTCATCAGTTGATAACTTTAGCTAGCCTTACGGTACAAACGTAAACTTATATTCCTGGATAGGCCAGATAAAAAAATAAATAAACAAATACAGGAGGAAAAATTGTCGCCAGTAAAAATTAAATCTGTCCTGAATAGGAAAGGGCTCACCATTTACGTTGCTGCTCTAGTCAGAAGAATCTCCAAGGGTATCCAAACCTCACGCTTGCAGTCCCGTAGAATTAGGTGTTATTTCTGCGAATGAAAAAAAAATCTCTAAAATCACTTTGCCCAACTTTATTTTTATCCGCACCTTCATAACAAAAAATAATATCTTGAAATATGTGGAAATTGTATTGAATAGTGGCAGACTAAAAAATTGAAACGTCCTCTTACCTACATGTCTCAAATAAGAAAATATAAAAAAAACCTAACCCCCCACCTAGATACCTCTCTCCCAAAACCCTCCGGAAACATCCCTAAGCACCTTCCCTAAGGGGGGAAAGTTTCCCCCCAAAGTTTACACGACAGTTTTTAGGCCTAGAAAAACTACAACTAAAAAATTGTATTAAATTTAAAATTAATAGAAAAATATTTCCCATTATTAAACACAAAAAAATGAAATCATAATTAAGGTTTTGGACGGTATCCGGTCGGTCACCACAACTACAAATCTCCCTCTAATTATTTTACTAGCTACTATGGTTATAACTAGAAATTTTCCGATACATCGAAAGACGGCGATGGCCTATTTTCAATCTCCTTCTTCCTAGCAGCGCAAACCCGCATTCCGTAAACAGGCAAACAAAGCGCGTTCATACACGCTCAAAATGGCTTCCCGAGAAACCTCTGAAATAGTTAGGAGAAGAAAAAAAAAAAGCTTGATGAATGAAGAAATAAATTAATGACTAAAAGGTAATAATATTAAATAAAACAAAAATGAAAGTATAAAACTTTAAATAGTTTTTTTAATCTACTTTTAAGCCAGGAAACCATTTTAAACGATAATTTAAAAAAAAAATCCTATTAATTTCCGGCTAAGCGTGCTCTGCCTTCCAGCCATGACACTCTAAACAGATAAGACTTTTAAAAAAATTGACTATACTAAATAAAAGTGGTTAGAACAATAAAAATACAGGGTATTATTAAATTCATTACAATATATATATATATATATATATGTATATATATATATATGTATATATATACACATAAATACTTGGACCGCCTCTGTAGTCTAATGGTCAAAGCTCCTGGTAATAGATCCAGAGGTTCCGGGTTCAATACCCAGAATTTCCAGATTATTTGCTAAGCTGTGGGTCTGGAATAAGATCATCTCTGTCTTATGAGGACAAATAAGGAGCTATTTGAATTTTTTTTAAAGTAGTGGCAACGTTTTAAGAAATTGAGATTAATAGGTGGGGGTTGCGTTGTACTGACTATATGACACCGTATATCCGCATATTTTGGCACTCTCTTCGCCAACAGACTGCTGCCGGTCTGTCGGTATGGCTAGATTTCAGGTTGATGGCATGAAGTTTCGTATTCTCTTAAATAAATTACGGTTCTGCGCCATGTTCTCTATCTTAGCGACATATTGAACACAGTTTCTATCAGAAATCACCACAGCAGATATATAGAAAACACTTTCAAAAGCTAAATTAATAGCTAGGTATGTAAAATAAATTCTATGGTGTGAGCCCGCAAGTGAGTTATACTAACCGAGCGGCCTACGCCGTTAGTGATGATAGATAATGCCAAAATTTGAGGATAGAGGGTGTCATTTTGTCAGCACAACAAACCTTCCAAGGCAGTTTATCTCATTTTCAAGACCGGAGATGATTTTTTTTTATATTCAAGTAGCTCCTCATTTTGTTCTCGGGAGGCTGCTTTCTAGATCCACTGCTTCGGAGAAAAATTCTGGAAGTTTCCGGGATCGATCCCGGTAACTATGGGTCTGTAGCCCGGAACTCCGACCACTAGACTATAGCTGTCAGCTAAAGTGTATAGAAATAAAAATTTAACTTTAAGCTACTGACTCAATTGCTTTTTGTACGATACGAACTATTCAAAAGCTCTTTTAAGAAATACTATTGTGACCTGGTGGTCTAGGGGTAAGGTGTCAGACTTCTGTGCTGAAGGTCCGGGGTTCAATCGTCGGTCCCGGCACAGATTTATCTGATTACCAAAACCTTCCTTCACCTCTGACAATACGTGTATTAATCACAACTTGTGAATGTGTGGAATACCAGGTCTCTACCATGGTTCGGATCTCACGTTAAACTGTAAGTCCTCCATTTCATCTCACAATCACCCTACCATTACACATTAGCGTAAGTGCGTACAGCCCGAACGAGTAGTAAGACGCGGTGCTAATAATAATAAGAAAATAAGAAATACTATCTATAACTGCATGTCTAGGTAGAAATAAATATGGTTGGTGGAGTTAAAATATGAAGCTTCTGTACAAGGAAATAATTATTTAAATATAAAAAATTCCATATGATAATTTTTTTAATCTAGTTTATATGGTTAATCATTGATATTGTAGTTGTCATAATAATTTTAAGGTAAGTATTCGCTTAGGTTTATAACATTTGTTTGTACAAGATTAGTTGTTATACTAAATCTTCCTTTTCCAGCATAAAAATATTTTATGAAGAAAAATTACGTAAGCCATAATTTAGAAACAATACTACACTACATACAATTGTGTAGTGCGGGATGTGTTGTTTTCAAAATATTCAGGGTACTATAGTTTCTTTATAAAACATAATACCTCATCTTAAATAGGACTATATTCTTAAATTACTTACAAACTAACTTAAGCTAAAATGTATATCCAATCCAACACACACAGCCCTAATTAAAGCGGATGAATTAGGCAACTAACTCATTCATAGATAGTAAAAAATACTATAAACATCCCAGATGAATCAAATCAGGGTATTATAATCATAGAGGACTATTTTATACAACCATACGGCAACAAGTAGGATAAATTATCACGATTCTCATTAATTTGTGTTTTATTCAGTGAGGGATTGTGTGTTTTTTCTGAGATAAGAAATCCTTGACGGGACTGTACCCTAATTCATTTATTCCTTTCATTCAGTATCGCCCTTTTATTTTAAAGCCTAAGAGTATACATCCACTTCATTGTATTCATGTAGGTGTGGCTGCTCAAATTATTAGTGAGCAGGAGGGTGGTTTACTAATACAGGGGTGACCTGGTGGTCAAGGGGTAAGGTGTCAAGTCAAGACTTCTGTGCTGGGTGTCCGGGGCTCAATCCTCGGTCCCGGCACATATATATCTGATTACCAAAACCTTCCTTCACCTCTGACAAGACATCTTGTGAATGTGGGGAATGCCAGGCCTCCATCGTGGTTCGGATTCCACGTTAAACTGTAGGTCCTTCATTTCATCTCACAATCACCCTACCATTACACATTAGCGTAAGTGCGTATAACCCGAACGGGTAGTAAGACGCGGTGCTAATAATAATAATAATAATAATAATAGTTTACATTGAGTGAAGCTATCTTATTTATGTGTTTCATATTATTTTTTATTGGGTGACAACGATGTCATTCTCTCTTTTTTTGTGTTTGTGTATGTGTGTGTGTGTGGTCAAACTTCTATTAAATATAATAAAAGTCTAGCAACGCCTTCTTCCCTCAGAACACCACCTTCAAACATAACTAAAGCGAGGAGATTTGGCAACAACTAACCGAGAGAGAGTGAATACAAAACTTTTACCATTAAAATCTAAAGTTCCCTCAGAGGTTATATTGGGTGTAGCCCCTCACCCTTAAGTCTAGGTTTCAAATTATATTTTGGCAGATCATTTTTTTTTGTCCATTTTGATCATATAAAAATAAGATGGGCTTTCAAATGTTCGACAATATAGGCCTAAATGTAGTTGTAAGATTTCAACTTTTCTGTTGTTTTTTTAAGAAAATAAGTTGATTGACCTTTTCAATATTCTCTTCATTACCTTTTATCAAGGTTTCCATTTAAGTTTTAATATTTGAGTTTGAGAGGTTGCTCCTAAATTTGTTATTTACACATCTCACCCACACTAGCGCTGATGTTGCCATGGTAACGTGGGGGAATCTCCTGAGACGAGGTGAGGCTTATATTAATAATGGGTACTCTGAGAAAAAAACAACCTTAAGTTTGATTTCTCACAGAGAGTGAAATAATTATTTGACATCAAATTTGAACGTACACGGTATTTGGTCCACTGAATATTTATATTAATCTGTTGGATTTAAAAGTGCTATATCTCCCCTTCTCACTTACAATAATTAATTTGACTACATATATTATCAAATTGATTGGTTAGTTAGTTTGGTTTCGTATATTGAGTCTTAATAACCTACAAGGATACCCATATATTTACGCTAATGGATAAAAGAGATCAAAAATGTTGAGTGCGGGTGGAAATTGAAGAACCATTTGAAAAAAAAAACATTCTCATCACATTTACCCGGTATTTGAACCCCGACCTCTCCGTAAGCATAAAACCATACCAGACTAGCTTTAAGCCTTATACAGGTTAAAACACCTTTTCCACTTCCACCTGACTTGCATAATCCTAAATTCTAGTAAGAATTCTAGTAAGCTCACTGACATATTTTTCTAAATGTAGTGAGAATAAAATTGCAATTTAGTGAAGTTATTGGGCTTAATTAAACATAAAGTTTGACATGTTTTTGTGTTTTTATGTATGAAGAGTCAAAATTCATAAAGATTATTATTGAAGATGACGTATTGGCACAGTAATATTTACGTATAGGTCCCTAGATCTATTTATAGATGCCATAACTGAATCAGTTCACTTATTTTAAAAAATATAGACCTATATTTAGTAAAAAAATTATTTTGTTAGAAACAATTTGTCGTCTTTAGGTGAGTTAACATTTCATCACCTTTTAAGTCTAATTTCATCAACCACGGATATTTTAATGACATTTAACTCTTTGTGAGAATATCATTAGACAAATATCGGAATGATTTTGATTGTATCCTTGACTACATGGATTCATTGGTAGGCGGTTGTGGTACCTAGGCTTATGACTAGTAACGCCATTTTTCAGGCATGACTTTAAATATAATATATGACGCTACTGGTAACCTGACGCAAATCATTTCCTGAAAGTTTTATTTTCATAGGCAGAACTTGTTTTGTTTTAATTGTTTTTAATTCGAGTTATTTAATGTACACTTTCTGAATCAATTGATTATATCAGCACACGAAAATGTCTACGAGCGACAGCGTAAGGACCTTTCCAATTTTGCTGGGAAAGATATTTTAACATACTTTCCATGGTTATTGTACATGCCACGATTGACATGGTATCGACGCCTTTACTTACCCTCCAAAGAAAGTTGTGCCTTGGATTATTTATCGTTCAAGAAAAATCGATTGATGCCTGTTGGGTTTGAACCCATTAGCATCTCTTCATGAGGCAAGCACTTTACCAGAAGACCACCGTGGCCAACTTTAATTTTAATTGTCCTTTAAAACTAACATTATATATGTTATATATATAATATATATATTATATATATAGGTATAAGGTTTCCGTGTGAATTTAATAAAAGACGTATGTGCATACGATGCACTATCTCTCTCTATATATATAGTGCATCGTATGCAACAAATTAATCGCGTAAGTCAAGGACGTATAGGAGTATTACTTCAAATGCATAGAAAACCATATCTCCGAAATAGAGATTACGAAAAAGGTTTTCCAATGCTCATAATAAAACTATCTAAATATTTGTAACAAATCCGATTTGACGGATATATTGAAAACGAGATGCTAATGTTATTACTGGAGATTTTAATACACATCAACACAACTGTTATTAGCGTCGAGAGGTATATTGTATAAAGTAGCTTATTGTAAGTATTATTTAACTAAATTTTGGGTTGGACCCTATATTTAATTTTTTTAAAAAACACCTTAAATATTATGTATACATTGAGTTTCAAAGATCCAGAAAATACTTTTTTTAATGGTATCATACAGCTAAATAAAGTTGTATGTGGATGCTGCTTCAATTTGACTCACCTTAATTGAAATTAAGGTGTTTTTTTCAAGAGTAGCACGACTAATAAAAATAATTTATCTAACCATTCATTTAATTGCAAATTGATTAATATTACGGGGGG